>CM064528.1:9088699-9161199 GCA_032716605.1 Paralithodes platypus
CCGTACGAATTATTGTTTATTCGGGTTTATCGTGAGTATTGTCTATGTATTTATTGGCCATCTATGTATTTATGTATTTATATATTCATTTATTTATATATATATATATATATATATATATATTTAATCAATTTATATATATATTCATTTATAAATATACATATTTGTCTATATATGCTGCGTTGCATTTACTTCTGTATATATTATCATAGCGCCCTTCTTCCTCCCTATACCAACTTCAGTAGCCTGATATCCCCCTACCCATATTTATGGCCGCTTCTCATTCTTCTGGATCGTTGTACCCTGACATGTCTTCGGGACAACCCCAATTCTTTAGCCCGTTATTAGTACGCAAAACAATAACAAAAATAGATAAATTAAAAATATATAAATAAATATATAAATGTGTATTGTAACTTATGATAGTTTTTTTCTTCTCCTGAGTATGAGCAAATTATGACATTATGGACAAGGAATAAGCTGTTCATTCATTGGTTTGTTTTGCCTCTTACCTCGCCTTAGCCTATTCATTACCGGTCATATCTGTTTATTATATTCTAGCAACTATTTTACGATTTTCTTCAGCTTAGGAAGGACGTCTACACACACACACACACACACACACACACACAGCCCGTAGCCTAGTAGGTAGGACGCCTCTCGTCTACCACCCGAGGGGTCGTGGGGTTCAATCCCCGGCCGGGCGGAGACATAAATTGGGCTGTGTATCCTTCATGTGTTTTAGCCTCAGTTCACCTAAGCTGTAAATAGGTACCTGGGAATAAGGTGGCCGACGTTGTGGACGTCCCATCTGGGCGTTGGCAAACAAATGGTACAAGGGCGATGATGGGTTATCATAGTGGTTTCACATAAGCTGATGGCTACCTAAGCCTTCGGGACAGAGACGTTACCGTTCTATCGTGAGAATGGTACCATACAGATCCACCCTAAGCCTTCGTTTCGGATGTCGCCAATTGGCTAAAAATACAGACTACACACACATCCACAGCCATTCCAACGATACATATAGCACCTACACATATAGGAGGCGGGAAATAACGAGCATGCTCACTCCCGCAATACAACTAGAGTAAGTACAACTAGAGTAAGTACACACACACACACACAAAGGATAATTAAATTCCATTTAATATCAATCCCACATGCCCTCACAACGGCGCACGAATCTCATGCTAAACTAATCAACACCATAGAGAAAATACAATACACCAGTACAAAAATAGAAAACAGAAAAAGCAATACCAACAAGAAGCATAATACTATCACCAACAGGTTATATATATATATATATATATATATATATATATATATATATATATATATATATACATATACCAAACAAGGAGGGGACTGGGGTTCTCTAAAAGGGGCTCCAGTCCTGAAAATGTACTTGATTTGCAATGTGCTGGCTTAAGGGGAGGTATTTAGTTTGTTCCCTAGACCTCCATCAACCTTAAAATTACAACCCCTCGAGTCCCTTTCAAGATAAATTTGTACATTTTTCGGTAGAAAAATGTCCCGGCCGAAGGCCGGTTCCTCTTAAATTACAGGCTCGCTATCGCTCGCCAGGATAAAATAGACACCTGAATTGCACGAAAGGTCTTAATATGGGGTGAAAGTTCTTAAAATCGCTAAACTAATGGGGCAAACGTTTTATAATATCAAAAGCAATGGGGCTAAACATGAGGGAGAAAGCGGTCCAGAAAACAATCCCTGGAGTGGAGACCTCCCCTTAATAACCCAGAAGGGCTGATAGCCTCTTAAGTTCTATTTCAACCAACTCATTTTAACTAACTAAACAAGTGTCGTCTGATTTCGTCCAACCTGTTCTGAGGAGTTGAACGGGGCCGATTTGTGTACACGGCCGTTATAGCCCCCAGGTAATGCGGCCCGAGGCGGACATGGTAAAGGCCAAGCTGTCAAATTAGTGGTATTGGCCGAGTAACAGTTTTGGCATGCGGCTAATGTGGCTTGTGACCGATTTGTTCCGTGGGCGATATGAGTAGCAGCTGAGGTGGTTGAATTAAGGGGGCACACCTCGTTTTTTTCTCTCTCTCCCCCTCTCTCTCTGGGTTGTATCCATTCGGCCCGATTCAGCCTACTGTTTTAAGATGTTTATCCCCATCCAGGTGTCGATTTCTTCCTGGTGAGTGGTAGCGAGCCAGCACATATTATTAAATGTTTTTGACAGCAGGCTAAATTTGTACATTTTTCGATAGAAAAATGTCTCTGGCGAAGACAGATTCCTCCATACAATGCTGGCTCGCTATCGCTCGCCAGGAAGAAATCGACACCTGGATGGGGATAAACGTCTTAAAAGAGTAGGCTGAATGGGACCGAATGGATACAAGCCAGAGAAAGAGAGAAAAGGAATGAAAAAAAAGTCACCCCCCCCCCCCCTTACTCCTACCAGTATTGACCTAGTGACAGCTTTAATCTGCAACCATTTTTTATGTGGCCGTTTTGGTTCATATCCGACATAGGCTGAACGGTCAAATACGATAGGATGTTTTCGTACGTAGCCTTTCTAGTGCATGGCCGTTTTAGTCCGTGTTTTGTTTGTTGTCCGCAGCCGTTTTTATCTCTCTCCCGCACTCTTACTCTCTCTCTCTCAATCTCACTCTCACTATCACACCCAATCTCACTCTCACACCCACTATCACTCTCACTCTCACACTCACACCCACTCTCACTCTCACTCTCACACCCACTCTTACTCCCACTCTTACACCCACTCTCACTCTAACTCTCACACCCACTCTCACTCTTACACCCACTTTCACTCTCATTCTCACTCTCACACCAACTCTCACTCTCACACCCACTCTCACTCTCACACCCACTCTCACTCTCACACTCACTCGTACTCTCACACCCACACTCACTCTCACACCCACACTCACTCTCACTCTCACACCCACTCTCACTCTCACACTCACTCGTACTCTCACACCCACTCTCACTCTCACACCCACTCTCACTCTCACACCCACTCTCACTCTCACTCTCACTCTCACTCTCACTCTCTCCATAGACAATAAAGTCTATGGTCGCAGTATGGCAGTTAAGTCACGGCTTATTAAATGGGAGCCTAGTTGTCATATTCGCTGAAAAGTCGAACTGTCTTTATTGAGCAGTTCAAGTTTTCATCTGGTAAGCGCTGGTATGCAGTCGCAAAAAATATTCTATTCCGTTCATGCAATTTAGAGATAACAGCATATTAGATTCTAGGTTTATTTCGGAGGGATGGGGGGAAATACACGTTTGTCAGAAGTTAATCGTTTATATTCTGGAGGTTGAGACTGGCAGTCCCACCTACAGAAATTACTCCCACTAAGGGATCAGTAAGCCTTTTCTTGCTGATCCTCCCTACTCCTTTAAGGGAGTGCAGATTTGGCTACTGAGTGGCTGACTGACTTCTGTTATTAAATGAAGCTACTATCGTAATTTCATCTAAATCCATCCAATAATTTCGGAGACAACAGACAGACAAGCAGAACAACAGACAGACAAGCAGAACAACAGACATACATGTAAATGAACAAACAGCAAAAATCACATAATATCCGTAAACTTAACTTACACTTTCAAATCAAATAGCAGAGAAAATAGTACCCCCTGTACCTTACGGGGAGATTTTCACTTACGGGATTTTTGTATTGACTCCTTTCTCCCTCATGTTTAGCCCCATTGTGTTTCTACTTTTAATACGTTCGCCCCATTATGTTGACGATTTTAAGAACTTTCGACCCATTTCTGTCAATTTTAAGAGCTTTCGTGCCATTTAGGTGTCGATTTTATACTGGCGAGCGATAGCGAGCCTGTAATATAAGAGGAACCGGCTTTCAGCCGGGACATTTTTCTACCGAAAAATGTACAAATTTATCTTGAAAGAGGGTCAAGGGGGTGAAATTTTAAGATTGCTGGAGGAGTAGAAAACAAACTAAAAACCTCCCCTTAAAACAAATACTGACCCAAACAAGAGGAGCAGACCCTAACAGCGACACCACACACACACCTGAATCCCCCTCCCCCCCCAAAATAATAAACAGGATAGAATAATATAAAAACTCGCCCTAAGGTAATTACCCCGGCCCCCCATAACTTGCTGTTCCCACCCTGCAGTTAACTGGCTATTAGAGAGTGGTTCGTGAGGGCCAATTCATTAGCAGGGGATGGTTGAAGGGGTCCGAATTGAGTTTGATTTGTGTTGAGTTGGGTTAATTGGGGTTGATTTAGGATAATTATAGATATATTTGGTTGAGTTGGGTTAATTGGGGTTGATTTAGGATAATTATAGATATATTTGGTTGAGTTGGGTTAATTGAATGGTATTTATTTATTTGGGTATACATTGGGGTTGATTTAGGATAATTATAGATATATAAGTTATGGGGAATAGGGGTTGATGGATAATTTATATATTATTATAATATATATATATATATATTTTATTTTTTTTTACTTTTTTTTTTTTGGTTTTGGTTTGATAGATAAACAATGAGATTGGTTAATTGGGATTGATTTTGGTTGGTCTAGGATAATTATAGATAAATTTGTGTTGAGTTGGGTAAATTGGGGTTGATTGGGGTTGATCTAGGATAATTATAGCTATATTTGGTTGATTCTCCCGGACGGTGTGATGGCTACTGGGTGATATATGGGTATAGCATTCGTTTAACCTGAGTATATCCACTGATGGGGGTGACTTCTATTATATTAATTGCTGATATATAAACGTTTTTTTTTTTTTTTTTTTTTTTTTTTCGCAATTCTAGTCGATTTTATCCTGAGAGCGATAGGCTGCCTGGTTAATTTAAGAGGAACCGCCTTCGGCCGGGTTTTTTCTACCGAAAAATGTACAAATTTAGCTAAGGGCTCAAGTGTAATTTTAAGCTTGATGGAGGTCTAGGGAACAAACTAAATACCTCCCCTTAAAGGGGTAGAGGTTGAGTTTTATATGTATTGATTAAAGTTGATTTGGGTTGATCTAGGTTTAGCTTAGGTTGTTAAGGTCACTATCAGGTCATATTTGAGCTTGCACAGCATTTAAAGGCCTGGCAATTAAATTTGTGACCTATCCAGTGCAAATTTTGATTTGGGTAGATTGGACTCAAGGGGGTAGTTTTAAGCTTTGGGGGGTTTTCTACCGACTAAATATCTTAAAGGGGTAGATTGGGACTACTAAGGTTCATGATAGTTAAATTTGGGTAGATTAGGACTACTAAGGTTCATGATAGTTAAATTTGGGTAGATTAGGACTACTAAGGTTCATGATAGTTAAATTTGGGTAGATTGGGACTACTAAGGTTCATGATTTTAAATTTGGTTAAATATGTGACACTATCCAGCTGCAAACGGTTGATTTGGGTAGATTGGGACTACTAAGGTTCATGATAGTTAAATTTGGCTGAAGATTTTATGCTTTGACTTTGATTTTGAATACCGGTGTATTAGCTTGGATTATTGGGGTCCATTTTGAGTAGATTTGGAATGACATTGTATGATTTTGATTGATTTTGAATACCTAAATATTGAGATGTATTGGTTATTTGAGTAACTTGATTATATTGCAGAATATTATTATTATTTTATATATTTTTTTTTGTTTGAGTGATTTGAGTTTGATATTACCCTTTCCCTAATAGCTTGATTCCCACGGTACAACTAACTGACTGTTTGAGAGTGGTTTGGGAGATATAATTAATTAGAGATTGAATTTGAGGTGATATTGGTCGACTTACGTTGATTTAAATGACTTTGAATTGACGTAGATTGATTTCGAACGGCCAGGATTGCATATAGATTAAAGTTGAGCCGAAACGGATATATTTGGGTTTATGTCGGGATGCTAGGGTGAAACTTTATTGATTTATTTATTGAGCTCATTCGACTGTTAGAGAGATATTCGTGAGAGATAATTTATCAGCGAGGGTTGCATAAAGGGAAATGGGGAAGGGGTCGACATTTGAGGTAATATTGGGCGACTTGGTTTGATTTGGGTGGAAATTGAGTTGATATTGATTAAATTCATGTTGTGAGCTAAATTGGTCAGTGAGGGTCAACATTGATTTTACTCTATTGATTTAATTACTTTATTATGAGTATCACTCATTTGTGTAAGAAAGAAGCATAAGTCCCCCCCCCCTTGGTCCCTCCTCCTAGATTGAAAGCGTACAAAGGAGTACAAAGACGTACAAAGGAAATCAAGCAACAACAGGTCTAGTGACCCTTCTAGGTTGCTTGTCCTCCAAAACACTGAGGATCAAGTGTCCAAACAGTGGTTTAGAGTGGGTAAGGGAACATTGGAAAGGGAATTACTGCCCTGGAGCGTGATAGAGGGCTGGTATTCAACTGATTATAGCAGATTTATACATTTATTAAACATAAACATTAAATGTTTATTTAGTCAAAAAATGTATACAACATATTTTGAAATGCATCTTCTAATTACACATGGACTGATATCAATATTGGGCGGATAATGAGAAATTGCAGTCTACTGTGGGCAGTCACTCAGTTTGGTAATTATATGTAATTATAATCTCATTAATTTAGCTACATAATGATCAATTTGCATGCTTCCGTTAACTGTCACAGGTTATCAATGGCTATATGGAATATTTGGGTTTATTTGAGTTGCCCTGACCATTAGAGAGTGCATCGTTAGCGGCAATTCATTATCAGGGCTGGTTAAAGGGGCGCTGGTCGGGGGACAGGGGCACAAATTGGCCTCATTTCCGATGAGTTGGGTTGACTGTCCATGATTTAGGTGTTAGGTATAGTCACTCAATAAAGTTCGTGGACCTACCCTGTTTTTCATTTTAGGTATTACTACTAAACGTATTAGGTATAGTCACTCATAAAAGTTCGTGGACTTACTCTGTTTTTCATTTTAGGTAATAGGTATAGTCACTCAAAAAAGTTCGTGGACCTACCCTGTTTTTAATTTTAGGTATTAATGTATTAGGTATAGTCACTCAAAAAAGCTTGTGGGCCTACCTTGTTTTTCATTTTAGGTGTTTGGTATAGTCACTCACAGAAGTTCGTGGACCAACCCTGTTTTTTATTTTAGGTAGTAATGTATTAGGTATAGTCACTCAAAAAAACTCGTGGACCTACCTTGTTTTTTATTTTGCAAGTGTATGTACAGTTGTGGTCAGGAATTTCTGGACAATTTATGGAGGCAATATTATGATATACTATAATCATCATCATTATCAGCCTAAGTTAGTCCACTGCGGGACAAAGGCCTCTCCCAAACATTTCCACTCTAACCGGTCAGATGTTAGTCTGTTCCACCAAACTTTCGAATTTCATCCCTCCATCTGGTTCTCTGTCTACCCATTCCTCTAGCTCCATCTCTAGGTTCCAATACCCTGTTCCAAATAAGTAAGCCAAAGCTCTTGAACATTAATCTCTATATCTGTGTGTGTGTGTGTGTGTTTAAAGCTAGATAGTGGCACAGGGTGCAAACATACCCCCCCCCCCCTTTAACCTAACCTAACCAGAGGGCCCAAGTGCGATATTACCACTGTATCCACCCACGATCACTGTATCCACCCACGATCACTGTATCCACCCACGATCACTGTATCCACCCACGATCACTCACCATTCACTTGAACCATCCAAAATCACCCACAATACCAAGCCACATCACTGACTCTCCACTCATACCACCTACGATTACTAACTACCCATAATCACACACAATACCAGTCCACTTCACTGACTATCCACCCACGATCACTGTATCCACCCACGATTACTCACCATTCACTTGAACCATCCAAAATCACCCACAATACCAAGCCACATCACTGACTCTCCACTCATACCACCTACGATTACTAACTACCCATAATCACACACAATACCAGTCCACTTCACTGACTATCCACCCACGATCACTGTATCCACCCACGATCACTCACCATTCACTTGAACCATCCAAATCACCCACAATACCAAGCCACATCACTGACTCTCCACTCATACCACCTACGATTACTAACTACCCATAATCACACACAATACCAGTCCACTTCACTGACTATCCACCCACGATCACTGTATCCACCCACGATCACTCACCATTCACTTGAACCATCCAAAATCACCCACAATACCAAGCCACATCACTGACTCTCCACTCATACCACCTACGATTACTAACTACCCATAATCACACACAATACCAGTCCACTTCACTGACTATCCACCCACGATCACTGTATCCACCCACGATCACTCACCATTCACTTGAACCATCCAAAATCACCCACAATACCAAGCCACATCACTGACTCTCCACTCATACCACCTACGATTACTAACTACCCATAATCACACACAATACCAGTCCACTTCACTGACTATCCACCCACGATCATTCTCCATCCACTCGAACCACCCATATCTACCCACAAGACCAAGCCACATCCCTGACTGTCCACCCACACCACTAAATCCGTTTCGTCACGGATTTGGTAGGTCACGGATTTGGCGCGATGCTGGGTCACACGCCTACAGCCAGCCAGCCACGCAGACCCTACCTCACACACATCCTGGTAGTCACAGGGGGTTGTGGTGGTGGTGGGGGAGGGGGGGGGGGGTACCGGATGCTAGACATATCTCTAACTGAATCACTGTGTAGCCAGATAACCATTAAAATATTGAAGAGGAGATTTGTATATATTTATTTATATATTCATATATTTACTTATTTGTTATTAGTATTAATATTTTATAGTTTCCTCCATAGACCTCCATCAAGCTTAGAATCAAATTATCCCAAGACCTCCCCTTCTAGAATTTTTGTTTGCATTTTTCGGTAGGAAAATGCACTGACTGATTCTGGGAGAGAGTTCCAGAGCTCAGCTGGTGAACAGAAGAAAGATTGAGAATAACGTTTTCCCTCTTGGGTTGAAGAGTTGCACAGAGTACGGGAGGGATTGTGTTGCAAGACGGGTGCTACTTGCTCTACGAAGAGTGGGTGTTATACACTGAGAGAGCTCTGAGGAACAATTGTAATATCGGTAGAATAGCGAGAGAAATGCAACATTGCGGTGAAGAGAGACTACAGATAATTGGTGAGTGGACGTGAGTTAAAGGTGAATTACGGAGGCAGAATAAAAAAGATGAGATACTCACATAAACCAAACTATATATGAATATAGTTATCCACAAATATAGCAGACACTGATAGCTAGACATAATTCATATGAAAAACCCCACTGAATTAAAACGCCACTGAATTATAACGGCACTAAATTAAAACTCCACTGAATTAAAACTCCACTGAATTAAAACGCAACTGAATTAAAACTAAACTGAATTAAAACCCCACTGAATTAAAACGCAACTGAATTAAAACCCGACTGAATTAAAACCCCACTGAATTAAAACACCACTGAATTATAACGGCACTAAATTAAAATCCCACTGAATTAAAACTAACCTGAATTAAAACTAAATTGAATTAAAACGCAACTGAATTAAAACCCAACTGAATTAAAAACCCACTGAGTGGCTGGATTGCTGGGGGACGAATTAGTGGCTGGATTGCTGGGGTACGAATTAGTGGCTGGATTGCTGGGGGACGAATTAGTGGCTGGATTGCTGGGGGACGAATTAGTGGCTGGATTGCTGGGGGACGAATTAGTGGCTGGATTGCTAGGGGACGAATTGGTGTCTGGATTGGTGGATAATTCGTCCCCCAGCAATCCAGCCACTAATTCGTCCCCCAGCAATCCAGCCACTAATTCGTCCCCCAGCAATCCAGCCACTAATTCGTCCCCCAGCAATCCAGCCACTAATTCGTCCCCCAGCAATCCAAACACTAATTCGTCCCCCAGCAATCCAGCCACTAATTCGTCCCCCAGCAATCCAGCCACTAATTCGTCCCCCAGCAATCGACACTAATTCGTCCCCCAGCAATCCAGCCACTAATTCGTCCCCCAGCAATCCAGCCACTAATTCGTCCCTCAGCAATCCAGCCACTAATTCGTCCCCCAGTAATCCAGCCACTAATTCGTCCCCCAGCAATCCAGCCACAAATTCGTCCCTCAGCAATCCAGCCACAAATTCGTCCCCAGCAATCCAGTCATTAATTCGTCCCCCAGCAATCCAGCCACTAATTTGTCCCCCAGCAATCCAGCCACTAATTCGTCCCCCAGCAATCCAGCCACTAATTCGTCCCCCAGCAATCCAGCTACTAATTCGTCCCCAAGCAATCCAGCCACTAATTCGTCCCCCATCAATCCAGCCACTAATTCGTCCCCCAGCAATCCAGACACTAATTCGTCCCCAGCTATCCAGCCACTAATTCGTCCCCCAGCAATCCAACCACTAATTCGTCCCCCAGCAATCCAGCCACTAATCCGTCCCCCAGCAATCCAGACACTAATTCGTCCCCCAGCAATCCAGACACTATTTCGTCCCCCAGCAATCCAAACACTATTTCGTCCCCCAGCAATCCTGACACTAATTCGTCCCCCAGCAATCCAGTCACTAATTCGTCCCCCAGCAATCCAGCCACTAATTCGTCCCCCAGCAATCCAGCCACTAATTCGTCCCCCAGCAATCCAGCCACTAATTCGTCCCCCAGCAATCCAGCCACTAATTCGTCCCCCAGCAATCCAGCCACTAATTCGTCCCCCAGCAATCTAGCCACTAATTCGTCCCCCAGCAATCCAGCCACTAATTCGTCCCCCAGCAATCTAGCCACTAATTCGTCCCCCAGCAATCCAGACACTAATTCGTCCCCCAGCAATCCAGCCACTAATTCGTCGCCCAGCAATCCAGCCACTAATTCGTCCCCCAGTAATCCAGTCACTAATTCGTCCCCCAGCAATCCAGACACCAATTCGTCCCCCAGCAATCCAGACACCAATTCGTCCCCCAGCAATCCAGACACCAATTCGTCCCCCAGCAATCCAGACACCAATTCGTCCCCCAGCAATCCAGACACCAATTCTTCCCCCAGCAATCCAGCCACCAATTCGTCCCCAAGCAATCCAGCCACCAATTCGTCCTCCATCAATCCAAACACCAATTCGTCCCCCAGCAATCCAGACACCAATTCGTCCCCCCGCAATCCAGCCACTAATTCGTCCCCCAGCAATCCAGCCACTAATTCGTCCCCCAGCAACCCAGCCACTAATTCGTCCCCCAGCAACCCAGCCACTAATTCGTCCCCCAGCAACCCAGCCACTAATTCATCCCCCAGCTATCCAGCCACTAATTCATCCCCCAGCAATCCAGACACTAATTCGTCCCCCAGCAATCCAGACACTAATTCGTCTCCCAGCAATCCAGACACTATTTCGTCCCCCAGCAATCCAGACACTAATTCGTCCCCCAGAAATCCAGACACTAATTCGTCCCCCAGCAATCCAGACACTAATTCGTCCCCCAGCAATCCAGACACTAATTCGTCCCCCAGCAATCCAGACACTAATTCGTCTCTCAGCAATCCAGACAATAATTTGTCCCCCAGCAATCCAGACACTAATTCGTCCCCCAGCAATCCAGACACTAGTTCGTCGTGTATATATATGTAGAGTCACGTAAAGGGTTGAATGAGCTTGAATACTATTTTGTAATAAACATGCTTCTATTTTTGTCTGTAAAGGTGTATATAATGTATGTGTAGTTGGCATTTGTATGCATTTTTTTTTTTTTTTTTTTTTAATAGAAATGGATATATTATAGTCTACAGTAAATTATTTACCATGTTCTCATATATAGGTCTAAATGAATGGTGTAAGTGTGTATTCCATGCACAACAAAGTTTATGTCCTTTACTAATTAGGCATATACTGTTAGGGAAGCGTATGTGTCTTTGTGTCGAATTGTGGGTATAATTACGAGTATGGCTTTTGAACATCAAGTCAATAGTTGTACAATGTATGTTATATATATTCAATTTTTGTAAATGGTATTACATGGGTAATTGTGATAATGAACAATCAGCTGTGAGCTCTGGGAAGTGAGTGTGACCTCAGGGTTAATCACCATTAATTTAATTTGTTTTATGTTATTATATTTTGCCTACATACATCCCTTTTCGAATTTAGATTTTTTTTTTACAACACGTAGTTCCCGGGGCACATAGCTGTGACTAAGTGTATTATATACAATTGCATTTTGATAGATCGAGTTATAGCCAGGTGCCTTTAAGAGAGACATCTCTCAAAAGGCTCAGCCTTATTTTTTTGTATTATTATTATATATTTTTGTTTTTTAACAAATCATTTGTAAGCAAAATTGCATTGTATACTAAAGGCTAAATAAAAAGATTTCAATTCAATTCAATTCAGTTCAATTAAATTCAATTCAATCCCCCAGCAATCCAGACACTAGTTCGTCCCCCAGCAATCCAGACACTAGTTCGTCCCCCAGCAATCCAGACACTAATTCGTCCCCCCATCAATTGAGACACTTCGTCCCCCCCCCCCATAATTTTTTTTTTTTTTTTTTTTTTAAGAGACAATGAACGGAGGAAGGAAAAACACAGACAAAACAAAAAGGTCCATGTGCCTAAAGGCATCCTCCATTCATAAAATGTTTGTAACAACTGGATTTAAACATTTGTAGATTGTAAGTTTGTGGAAAGCAATTCGAGGGAAGTGAATTCCAAATAGTAGTAGCTCTGGGGATAAATTAATTCTGATAAGCAGAAGTTCTGCATTGTGGAGGAGAAAGTGTAAATTCATGGGCGCTCTCAGCTGCCCTAGTTCTACGGGGAAAGATGTGGAGAGGCGGCACAATTGAAGCAAGTTCCTCGGAACAATTGCTGTGAAAATATCTGTAGAATAATGCAAGGGATACAACGTTTCTTCGTATGGATAATGTAGGAAGGTCCTGTGTGATTGCAGGGTTATTGATTAATCTAATAGCTTTTATTTTGAATTTTGTCCAACTGCCTCAATGCAACCACTCCACTTCCACCCCACAGAGGTGAACAGTAATCCATCTGAGAACGCACATGACTTTTATATATCACGGCCAACTGCTCGTCAGTGAAGAATTCTCGAACTCTGTACAGTAGTCCCAGTTTTTTAGAGGCATTCTTAGCAATGCCTCTAACATAATGTGTCCAGCTCAAGTTAGTAGTTAATGTTACACCGAGAATGTCAATACTAGGGGAAGTGGGAATATTTACATCATTAAAAAATATATGGGAGTCAGTGAGATTCTGTCGGTTAGAAAATTGAATGTACTTGGTTTTCTGTGCATTAAAGGAAACTAGATTCTTTTGTCCCCATCCATTAATTTTAGAAAGGTCCTGGTTCAGAGAAATTGCAGTGTTTATTTTTGAATTTATAAGATCGGGTTGGGTGAAAGAATTGGTAAATGTGAAGGAACTGTGGAGTGTTGAGTCATCTGCGTAGGAATGCATTGGATTATGAGTGGTAGATATGAGATCATTGATATGAATGAGGAACAAAATTGGGGCCAAAACTGATCCCTGGGGAACACCAGCATTTATTGAGTGAAATTGAGAATAAAGGCCATCTACCATTACACGTATTTTTCTGTTATGAAGATAAGAAGAAATTAGTGGAACTAATGATGCAAGGCCGTAGTGTGACATCTTCGACAATAAGGATTGATGCCAGACTCTATCAAATTCCTTTGATATATCCAGTGCTATTGTATGTGTTTCACCATGTTGGTCTGTAGCTTGGTTGATTTGATGCGTAAGAAGGCAAAGCATGTCTGCAGTTGATTGAGACACTTCGTCCCCCCCCCCCCCCCTTAATTGAGACACTTCGTCCCCCCCCCCTTCAATTGAGACACTTCGTTCCACCCCCATCAATTGAGATACTTCGTCCCCCCCCCATCAATTGAGACACTTCGCCCCCCCCCCCTTCAATTGAGACACTTCGTCCCCCTCAGCAATTGAGACACTTCGTTCCCCCCCCCATCAATTGAGACACTTCGTCCCTCCCCCCCATCAATTGAGACACTTCGTCCCCCCCCTTCAATTGAGACACTTCGTTCCCCCCCCCCATCAATTGAGACACTTCTTTCCCCCCCCATCAAATGAGACACTTCGTCCCCCCCATCAATTGAGACACTAGGTGATTCTAAAATTATCAATACGAAAAATTAAGGTATTGCAGGGTATTGCTTTGAAGTAACTTTGCTTTATATTGTTTGATTAAACGAAAATATATGAGATAGACCTGATAAGATAGATACAGATAGACCTGATAAGATAGATACAGATAGACCTGATAAGATAGATACAGATAGACCTGATAAGATAGATACAGATAGACCTGATAAGATAGATACAGATAGATAGGGACAGGGTGATTCGAAATTGATCAATATAAGAAATTAAAGCAGAAGAATTGTCACTTGTTTGATGAAACGAAAAGATAGATACAAAAATAGATAGGGACAGGGTGATTCCAAAATTATCAATACGAAAAATTAAAGTTAATGAATTGTCACTTGTTTGACGAAATATATGAGAAAGACCTGACTTTAAATGGTCCTCTCATTCCATTTAAATCTACTTTGCTTCATGTTGTCAATTGCTTCACTCATATTTTTATTTATTTATAGCCATCTATACCGCATGTTGTCCAAGCTAATTCGGTAAGGGTTGTGACGAGCTTATCGTCGAGCGTACGAGTTATGTAAACGAAGTGACGATACGTCCTATTCTATATTAATTTACTTTGTTTCGTGTTGTCAATTGCTTCACTCATATTTATATTTCGTTATAGCCATCTATCATATTTATGTTGTCGAAGCAAATTCAGTAAGGGTTGTGTGGCTGGGGCATCGTCCCATGTGTTTACATTACTCGTGTGCTCGTGGTTATGTTCCTGACTTCCTGTCGATACAGTAGAGTATTTCACAAACTAATTTTGATTTATTTTGTTGTATATCATATACAGAAACCGTAGATCACTGTACGGCTAAGGGCTTCTCTCTTAATTATTTGTATTTCTATATCTTATTTTCAATGGGCCGCCGTGACTAGGGTAACGGGGTCGGAGTGACTAGGGCCGGAAGAACTATGGACCGGAGTGACTAGGGTAACGGGGTCGGAGTGACTAGGGCCGGAAGAACAATGGGCCGCAGTGACTAGGGTAACGGGGTCGGAGTGACTAGGGCCGGAAAAACTATGGGCCGGAGTGACTAGGGCCGGATTAACTATGGGCCGGAGTGACTTGTTTCCGAAAACGATTTCAAGTCACTCCGGCCCATTGTTTTTCCAGCCCTAGTCACTCCGGCCTCCCTCCCTGGTCATTACGGCCTCCCACCCTAGTCACACCGGCCTCCCATCCTAGTCACACAGGCCACCCACCCTAGTCACACCGGCCTGTGCAATTCTTATTTTTTTGTGTAGGATGCAATTCTTATTTATATAAGAAATTAAAGTAAAAGATAGATACAAAAATAGATAGGGACATGGTGATACCAAAATTATCAATACGATAAATAAAAGTTAATGAATTGTCACTCGTTTGATGAAAACAAATATACCGTATGAGCAAAGACAATGTATTTGATACGAGATAGAAAGGCAGTCATAGAAACCGAAGGAGGGTAGTTTGGAAATGAGGGATTTGTGCCAGACTCTATCGAAGGCCTTCGCTATGTCTAGCACAACAGAAAAAGTGTCGCTGAAGTCCCGAATGGAGGATGACAAAAGTTAGTAAGATAAGAAGGAAGATCACCAGTAGAGCAGCCCTTAAGGAAGCCATAATGGCGATCTGAGAGTAGGTTATGGGAAGATAAATGCTTAAGAAATTTTGAGGTAAGAATAGTTTCAAAAACTTTAGAGGTGCAAGAAATAGGAGCAATTGAACGATAGTTGGAGGCTTGAGAGCAGTCACCCTTCTTTGGGACAGGTTGAATGAGAGCAAACTTCCAATAAGAAGGGAAGACGTTAGAGGAATAACAGAGACGGAAGAGTTTGCCAAGGGCAGGGGGTCAGCACGGAAGTACAGTTTTTTAGTACAACAGGAGGAACACCGTGCGGTCTATATGCCTTCTTAGTATGCAGCCCAGAGAGGGTGGAAAGTACATCCTTGGAGGAGATTATGATGTTGGGCATAAGTAGAATAGAAGGGGTGGAGAGGGCAAGATAGCACAAAAGGCACTATAGGTCTAAAAATCGACAAAGAAATGGGTCGAAAAGTCTTAAAATAGCCAAATTAATGGAGCAAAATTTTTAAAATCTCATAACTAATGGGGCAAAACATGAGGGAGAAGGTGGTCCAGAAAAAAAAATTACTTGTGTTTCTCTCACAGTGTATTTGTGTCTCGCCAACTTCCCGTTTCGCAACTCACCTTTAGCAGACATGAACGAAAGAGGCAGAGATAAAAAACGGTTGAAACCTTACGAGCGCCATCTACTAACGCGATATTGCACCATTAGGCCCGCCATCTAGCGTCGCGCTGTCCAACCATACGTTACGATTCCACCAAGGGAGAGTTGCGGTTCCTTGGTATTATTGTGGTCGTGTTATTATCATGAGAGGAGGTTTTTGCTGCCGGAGAGTTCTGTGGGTTAGTCTGTGTGTGTGTGAGATGATAATTACAGTGTGTGTGTGAGAGAGAGAGAGAGAGAGAGAGATATCAAAGAAGAGCTGAATGGGCGTAGCAAAAATAATAAAAATAAACATGCAATAATACTCTAATTGATATATATTTTCAGACCGTCACATAAAAAAAAAAAAAAAAAACACGAAATAGCCGAAGTGAAAAACTGACGACCAAATTTACAATAGTACTTTGCGATGGTTTGTCTTTTAAAAGGAAGCGATTAAGAGAATTGGCGGCGTATAATATTGTCATTTTGATACCCGAGTTTGCTAAGTGTCGCTAGTTTGCTGTTGATTGCTTTCATTTGTCTCTCAACCTACCCCCTTCTCTCTCTCTCTCTCACTCACTCTCATTCTCTCTCTCTCTCTCCCTCTCTCTCTCTCCCTTCTACCACTGCTGAGTCACCCTATTTAATCTCAGCATCTATGTTACATCACGATCACACTCCTCAGGAATACTCGAACGCCTGTCTCTCTAACTCCCCTCCCTCCCCACTCGCCCACTCTCTCTCTCTCTTTCTCTCTCTCTCTTGCTCTAGAAAATTATTACTGACAAGAGAACCTGGCAGAAATTATTACTGACAAGAGAACCTGGCAGAAATTATTACTGACAAGAGAACCTGGCAGAAATTATTACTGACAAGAGAACCTGGCAGAAATTATTACTGACAAGAGAACCTGGCAGAAATTATTACTGACAAGAGAACCTGGCAGAAATTATTACTGACAAGAGAACCTGGCAGAAATTATTACTGACAACATAACCTGGCAGAAATTATTACTGACAACATAACCTGGCAGAAATTATTACTGACAACATAACCTGGCAGAAATGAACACTGTTTTTAGTTGAAGAGAGCAGCAAAAAAGGTGAAGGTATGCAAATAATTTTCTCTCCATTTCTAAATATTCCATACATTCCTTCAGGCAATTTCCAAGCCCTGCAAGGTTATTTACTTCTAACTGTTTTCAGGTACGGCAAATTGCCGGAGGGTGGGGAGAGAGCCTTCATCTTTGCTAACCGTTCCTTCCACTTTATCTTACTCTCAGGGTTGCTATCTCTACTAGGATTAAGTCCTGGCCACCTCGCAGGTATCGAAAGATCTGTGTTGCCAGTGTATCTACAGTATGTAAATATCCCCCTTTCCTTTATGGATCGGTATTGTTCACGTAAACTGTTAACTCATTTTTCATTGTGTTGTTTCAAATGTTAATAGCCTTAGTAATCCCCTCAATGCTTTATCTCCCAGTCCTTTCAACAACAACATGGGTTCTCTTACTTCCATTCTGGATTACTTTAGACGATCTTACTCAGCTATTCATCGATCTCACGCAGGAATTTTTATTTATTTGTCATTTGTTATTGTTCTATTATACGTCCCCTAAAGCACAATACTACTAATAACAATTAACATTTGAGTAAGGGAGTTTATAAGTATTGCTAGGTTAACCCTTTCAGGATACGAGGATACAATTTGTAATTAAAATATGGTGGTTATTGTACGATTTTATGCAGTTTAGGAAGGAGCTCTAGGAAGCAAATGGGTAAATACTCTTTCAAATAACCCCCTGACTTCCAATATTCCTTCCCGAGCTGAAAAAACTCGTCTAATGATGGCCAAAACAAAAGGGAAAACTAAGAGTTAAAATCGCTTATCCGAAATTGCCAGAGAGAACTGCTCGCGTGATTATGTTATATATATATATTTTTTTTTTTGTTATTCGTTCCCTTCTTTAATAATGTTTGTATTTAATTTATTTTAATGGTCTCCTTTGATTCAGCAGGCTTTTTTCTCTTTATTCACTGTCCATTTAATGTTGATTCTGTGGTGTTGACATTGTCTTTTGTTCTTTCATATATCAGGTGTATACATTTTCTTTGGTACCTCTCTTTCTCTCTCTCTCTCTCTCTCTCTCTCTCTCTCTCTCTCTCTCTCTCTCTCTCTCTCTCATATATATATATATATATATATATATATATATATATATAATTGATAGTTTGTATGAGTGTTTCTGTCTGTCTGTGTGCATAAATGTATGTATGCATGTATGTTTATATATATATATATCTACTGAATTATCAGTATATATAGAGCTGTAAGTAAGAATATTTACAATTCCGCTCATTTGTATCTACACTGTTATTTGGTTTACCATTAACGAATGTCCTACTTGGTTAATTGTCAGTCCTTAACTCCTCTTTCCTAAATCCCTCTCTCTCTCCCTTTTCCTCTTGTCTCTCTTAATTAACCCTTTCTTCTGAACCCTCACCTTCCCCCCTTTTCACTTTTTCCCCAGAGTCTAAGGATAAAAACGGCCCTAGGGAAGAAATGCCACTTATAATTTCCCCAGGGCCTCTACGATTTCTTTCCCTGTAATTTATCCTGCCCCGAGTTTTTCCCTTATCTTTTTTGTTTTGTTTCCGTTTGACTTCTTGTGCTTTTTAAGGGTCCTGTTCCTTTTTCAACTATCTATCTATCTATCTATATATTGCTAGACAGTTTGATCCACGAGGGGGTGCCCAAGAATGAATCGCCTCTATATTCTGGGGTAATTTGTTCGTTCCTTTAAGTTCGGTTAAAAAAAATATATATATATAGAAATTAATACATAGGATAATGTTTTATTGATGAATTGATGATCAAATAATGGCTGTGGTGATGATGATAATGGTGAGGATGAGAAAGACGAAAAGGATATTGATGATAATAATATGGACGATATTCAGGATGATGGCCGTTATGATGCTGATAATATTGATGAGTATATTATGATTTGACGTTAATGCAATAGACATAGTATGTATGTATGTATGTACTCAGGCCCATTCCCCATTTGTTTTCCTTTTTTTCTGGGGGTGGCCGACTCGAGACAGAGCCCGAATAGGGAAAACACAACACAACAGAAAACAATGAACACACAAAAACAAAACACAAATTCACACAAATCTAGGGCACCCATGAGAAGACCCAGAGACCAGGGATCACCTAGGTAAGTCCAGCACTCCCCCGGCCCTACATCAATTAAGGGGGTCACCGGCTTTTTGTTTTTATCTTCCTCTCCTTTTCTCTCTTTCCCTGGCTTGTATCCATTCGGCCCTATCCAGCCAACTGTTTTAAGACGTTTATTCTCAACCAGGTGTCGATTTCTTCCTGGCGAGCGATAGCGAGCCAGCATTGTATGGTGGAGAAATCCGGCTTCGCCGGAGAAATGTTTCTATCGAAAAATGTACAAATTTAGCTTGCTGTCAAAACAAATAATATATATGCTGGCTCGCTACCGCTCGCCAGGAAAATATTGACACCTGGATGGGGGTAAACGTCTTAAAACAGTGGGCTGAATGGGGCCGAATGGATACAAGCCAAAGAGAGAGAGAGAAAGATAAAAAAAAAAAAAGCGAGGTGGGCTCCCGTAAATAATTCTGCTACTAATTATTCAGTGAATAGCAAAGTCGTTAAGAAAGTATCCTTCTCCACCAAGACACTCACTTTCTCCACCAAGACACTCACTTTCTCCACCAAGACACTCACTTTCTCCACCAAGACACTCACTTTCTCCACCAAGGCACTCACTTTCTCCACCAAGACACTCACTTTCTCCACCAAGACACTCACTTTCTCCACCAAGACACTCACTTTCTCCACCAAGACACTCACTTGCCCTCATAAACGTCCTCGTGCTTTGAAATTTTGAAAAGACATTTACATACAAAATATAAACTTTAGGATTATGACACGATTTGACACGATATGACACGATTTGACTGTTTATTCTGGCCATTGTTAGACGATGTGATTCACTTTAGGGAGAGTATGTGTGAGATGGATAGTTCATTCAGATGTTCGACCCATTAGTTTGGCGATTTTAGACTTTTCACCCCATTTCTTTGTCAATATTAGGACCTTTCGTGCCATTTAGGAGTCGATTTTTTCCTGGCGAGCGATAGCGAGCCTGTAATTGTATGAGGAACCGGTCTTCGGCCCGGACATTTTTCTACCGAAAAAGGTACAAATTTATCTCTAGGGGATGTTTTTTTTTAAGCTTGATGGAGGTCTGGGGAGGACAAATAGAAAAATAAATAAATAAAAAATTAATATGAAGATGAATAAATTAGCAAATATATAGCCCATCCCCGCGATCAAAGCTGTAACGAACGAACCCCTGGGGCCCCGAGGTGCCATAATAGGAACACAAGGCCCCCACCCCCACCCCGAGACTCCCTGACACACTGGGTACGATTATGTGTGTGTGTGTGTGTCCTGTTTGAGGGGGGGAGGGAGAGAGAGAGAGAGAGATCATGACGGGGTGTTGGGGGGGGGGGGGGGAGGTAAGCTAATGGCTGTATTTTTAACCCTTTCAGCACCATTATTATTATTATGATTTTTTGTTTTCACTTGAGGGATTTTTTTTTTCTGGACCCTTTCTCCCTCATGTTTAGCCACATTGCTTTTGAGATTTGTAAACGTTCGCTCCATTAGTTTGGCGATTTGAAGACCTTTAGCACCATTTATTTGTCAATATTAAGACTTTTCGTGTCATTTAGGTGTCGATAATTTCCTGGCGAGCGAAAGCGAGCCTGTAATCTAAGAGGAAACGGCTTCGGCAGGGACATTGTTTGCTATCGAAAAAATGTACACATTTATCTTGAAGGAGGGTCTTGGCCGGGTGTTTTTTATAAGCTTGATGGAGGTCTAAGGAGGAAACTAAACACAATAATAAAACAAATACATAAATCAGCAAATAAATACGCCCCTCCCCCCCCCCCCCGCCCCCTTAAAGGACCTCGCACAAACAAACAAATAAGTGAGTGAACGAATGACCTTTAATAGCGGTGCCGGGGTATAATAACAGAGAGAGCGCCGCCCCCTAATGCACCGGAGACAAGGGGGTTCGATTCCCGGGCCGCCTCCTGTTGTTTGGGAGGGTAACATGACACGGATCTTCCCTCGCCAATTAGTGCGGCACCTGCTCTACTGACCAGGTGAAGGGATGGGTGGATGGGGGGATGGATAGATGGGTGGATAGTTAGATAGATAGGTAGCTAGTTATCTAGGTAGATATATATATATATATATATATATATATATATATATATATATATATATATATAGAGAGAGAGAGAGAGAGAGAGAGAGAGATAGATAGTTGGATAGGCAGATACAAATGAGAACAAAAGAGAGAGTATAGGACATATCTTACCCTCCTCCCAGAATCCTGTCTGAAATTTTCCCAATTAGACATATACCCCTCCCCGCCCATCCAGGACTCATTTACTCAAAGATATCACCCCACTCCCCAACCACCCTGGCACTTCCCCACCCCCACCCCTACCCCCACCCCCAGCCCCTTAGATATACCGCTCATCTCCATTTCCTTCTACCATATCACTCATTATAAATATCACAAATTACTGTACTGTGCTACCCTTACCTTACGCCCTTACTCAGCCTAGTCACTCAACCTAGCCTCACTAACTTAATCAAACCTAGCCTAACTCAACCACTCTAAACCAACACAGGTAGCTAACCAACCTGTCATAACTACCTAACCTCACTAACCTAACTTAACCTTAAATAGTGTACTTACCTAACCTAATCTAAGCTAATCTATATACATAACCTAATTAACCTAACTTAACCTGAAATAGTGTACTTGCCTAACCACACCTGAGTAAAGTCAACCTATTGTAACCAACCTCACCTGACCTATCCAGAATGTGATATTACCATGTCCATAGGGAGGCGGGGAGGGGGTAGTGTGTGTGTGGGGGGGGGGGGGGGGGGGGGGTCTACCTGGGGGAAGGGGAGGGTGTCTGTCCAGGGGGAGGGGGAGCAATGTCAAAAGGGGAGCGTGTGTCCGTACACCAGGGGCAGACAAACAGGTGGACGCACAAACATATACAGACAGGTGTATTTATAAAACAACACAAACAGACAGGTTCTTTATCAGTTTTAAGAACTTTCGCGTCATTTCGGCGTCGATATTTTCCTAGAAAGCAAAAGTGAGCCTGTAATTTAGTAGGAAGCGGCCTTCGGCCGAACAATGTACACAATTATCGAACAATGTACACAATTACTTCGAAGGGGTCTAGGTACGGGGCTGATATTGACTGACCCTCGTGTATGTCACCATTAATATTATGGTATTAAGGGTGGCAATATTCCTGCCTGTCATCACATCGTTAATACAACGGAATACTTTTAACAGTGTAGATAAATGCATGAGTTAATAGATAGATAACCTGACTGATTAATTGGGGGAAAGATTGATAAACGAAGAGATGAATCGACTAACGTAACACACTATTGATACATAGATTTATATATATTAATAGACGGATAAATATAACTAGGCAGATCCAAATTGACAGACATACAGACAGACATTTGTTTAGTGATTGGTGAAACGAGTGATTGTACATATGATTGATGAACATGTGTACATAGATACTTACATACATACTGCCATACATTACCACACACACACAGTAAATGCATACATACTTACATAGGTCTGAATATATGCCTGTATACAACCACACTAATTGAGAGTGAGAGAGAGAGAGAGAGAGCGTGTGTGAGAGAGTGAGTGAAATAGATTAGGGTCAAACAAAGGCAGAATGATACACAAACATTATTACAGTCGGCCAAAGAAGTGATGTCTCGGCATCATGTATATTTTGATCAATATTTGGTATCAGCAATATATATACTTAATTTATTCATTTCGAGTGAGATGTACAACCATGTTCCTACACTTACCCACCCTATCCAACATCTGACAGACATTAATATAGCACAGAGCGAGCCAAACGTAATGACAGCTGAGTCATGACTTATTTGCGCCACTGTACATGATAGAATCCTTCATTCAGATATATTAAGCCAAGTGATTGGCATGTTCATAGAAAACGGAAGACATTTGGTGGTTTTGGCGGGAAATGCGCGACACTTGGCCGTCTTGGCTGGGTACCCAGATAGGCCAATCAAATCACCTTCCTTATTTAACTCTAGGGAATCGTTATAATTATGTTCACTATCCATAAACAACATACTGATGTTGACTTGCGGTTTAATAGTTTAGTCGATTTTTAAGCCGCGTATTTCTGTTATTGAGTGCAAATTTCCAGACGGAGGACTATAGACTCTCGCTTGATTCCCAGGGATGGAGACGCTGGGTAAAGACGCGTCGCTTTTCACGCAGTTATTTTTGCTTTTTGTGCGCGATATTCGGGTACCGGAAGTGCGGAAAGAGGTTAGCCGTGGTGTTGGACGAATAGCGGACGGTGTGAGAGGAGAATAGGAAGGAAATAGGCTGAAATAAGGTGAGATATGGTTGATATGAAAGTAACCCCTTCAGGATAAGATGATGCAATCTCTCATTATGTTATGGTTATTATTAGACAATTTCATGCAGTTTAGGAGAGACCACTAGGAACGAAATGGGTAAAAACTATCGTAATTAACCCCATGAGAGGATTATGAAGCGGTTTGACAGTTTATGCTGGCTATTAATAGAAGACTATATTATAAGAGAGAGAGAGAGAGAGAGAGAGAGAGAGAGAGAGAGAGAGAGAGAGAGAGAGAGAGAGAGAGAGAGAGAGAGAGAGAGAGCCCGAGAGGTACGAACATGTTGCCGTAAAAAAAGTACTAGGGAAAACAAAACTAAACTCCAAAACCACACACCAGTATTTATGTAGCACGGTGTATTCGTCTCTCTCTCTCTCTCTCTCTCTCTCTCTCTCTCTCTCTCTCTCTCTCTCTCTCTCTCTCTCTCTCTCTCTCTCTCTCATGCTACGTTCTGTTTTCAATTCTCGTTTGTCTCGTACGTTAGGAAGTGTTTTTGTTTGTTGTCCCTTGTATTCCATGCTTTCACACCCTAACTCTCTCTCACACACACACACAACACACACACTACTATAGTAGTAAATTTATAAAAAAAAAAAAAAAAAAAAAAAAAATATATATATATATATATATATATATATATATATATATATATATATATATATATATATATATATATATAATATATATATATATATATATATATATATATATACTGTACTATATATAATGCAGTATATATCATTATAATATTATTCGAACAGCTTTCAACAAATAGATGTGACAATGTTTTCATAATGTTTCCCAAGATAAAAACTACATAAGCCAAACACAAAAACACACACACACAACAGTTGCCAACAGTTACACAGACGAAATACCTACCATTATTTTCTCTCTTGTAATAAAAGCCCCTTTCCCCCCTCTCTCTCTCTCTCTCTCTCTCTCTCTCTCTCTCTCTCTCTCTCTCTCTCTCTCTCTCTCTCTCTCTCTCTCTCTCTCTCTCTCTCTCTCTCTCCTCTCTCTCCTCGCTGTCTCTCTCTCTCTCTCTCTCTCTCTCTCTCTCTCTCTCTCTCTCTCTCTCTCTCATAAATAGTTGTGGTAGGTATGAAAAACACTTACATTAGTCGTACTTTGTGTGGTAGATAGTTATGGTAGTTGTGGTAAGTACGTTTTTTGTGGTATATTTGGTGGATGTAGTAAATAATTGTGATTATTATGAAAGGTGTGTGGTAGAAGATTGTGGTAATTGTGGTTGGTGAATTTGACAATTGCAATAAAAAGGTTTAATATATTTTAGTGGTGGTTGTGGACAAATTAAAAGGTAGTGGTGGTTGTTGTTTTCGACTCAAAGACAGTTCTGGTAGGAGACATAATGTAGGTAGGTGTGAAATGTTGTGGCTGGTTTAAAGACGATTGTGGTAGTTGTGGTAGTTATTAAAGACGTTCTGGCAAGCTGCTACGGTAGGCTTATGGTATTTGTGGTAGCTTTTCAAGTACGTGGTAAGCGGGTATGGTAGATGTGGAAAGCTTATAGTCGTTGTGGATAGGCTTAAAAGACGATCTTGGTAGCAGTGGTAGTTTTAAAAGAAGTAATAGTAGTTATGGTAGGATTCCAGTAGAGGTGTGGTAAGTAGTTGTGGTAGTTGTGGTAGTAATTCCAAAGGTTTAACTTAGACAGGTGATGCATGGTTAAAGGTCTGGATATAAATGTGGGGTATTTAAATGTACGTTCTGTCTACAAGATAAATGGATGTATTTATCAAGGGGAGGCGGTCTGGTAGATAGATAAATAGGTAGATAGATGGATAGATAGATAGATAGCATGATGGATGGATAGATAGATAGATAGATAGATTATAAGAAAAGTATATTAGATATATATATATATATATATCTACTATATATATATATATATATATATATATATATATATATATATATATATATATATATATATATATATATATATATATATATATATATATATATATATATATATCTATATCTATATATATACTATATATATATACAGTATACCTACATACAAACATACATAAATATATTCACATACGTATAGTGCTACATACATACGATACTTATAAATATAGATGATAGCTTGGTGTTCAAATGAGAGAGAGAGAGAGAGAGAGAGAGAGAGAGAGAGAGAGAGAGAGAGAGAGAGAGAGAGAGAGAGAGAGAGAGAGAGAGAGAGAGAGAGAGAGAGAGAGAGAATACTAATAGTATAAGAACAACAAAACAATCTCCTGAAATTAGGATCATAGTGAAAGTTAGACAGATTTTCGACATATAAGAAAAGTCTAGCTCTAACGTCCCTCCATTAAATGTTGTAATAGTGATAGAGTATTGAAGAGAACCATTTGCATTATTGAGTTAACTACCTATGGCACTTTAGAGGTCGGTAATATATGAATGGGTTATATATTATTCAGTCACTGATTTAGTTATATGGATACAAGGCCCAAACAGGTATATGGGTTATTCATATATCTGTCTCTCTCGCTCTCTCTCTCTCTCTCTCTCGCACACTCACACACACACACTCTCTCTCTCTCCATATACTACCACCACCACAACTAATTTCACACCCCTTTACCACACACACCCACACCCACCTACCCACACGCACTACTCTCTCTCTCTATCTCCATCAACCACCATCACCACCACAACTAATTTCACACCCCCCTCCACCACACACACACTCTCTCTCTCTCTCTCTCTCTCTCCATATACCCCTCACCCCCACCCCCAACCACCACCACCACATATTTCACACCCATCTACCACCACTAACTCTCACTCACATACACACACACACACACACACACACACACTCACTCTCTCTCTCCATATACCACCACCACCACAACTAACTTCACACCCCTTCACCACCACTCACTCTCACTCTCCCTAACCCCCCCCCCCTCCCTCTCTCTCTCTCTCTCCATATACCACCACCACGACTAACTTCACACTCCTCCACCACCATTCTCTCTCGCTCTCTCTCTCTCTCTATACACCACCACCATAACTAACTTCATCCCCCTCTTCTACCACCACCCACACGTACACACACAACCACACCCACGCTAAACACACACACCCACACCCACACACTACACACATACACACACACACAAACACACACACACACTACAAACACACACACTCTCTCTCTCTCTCTCACCAAATACTACCACCACCACCACCACCACCAACAACACATACACGCACACACTCTCTCTCTCCATATACCGCCACCACCAACAACACATACACACACACTCTCTCTCTCCATATACCACCACCACCGCCACAAGTAACTTTACACACCCCTCCTCCTCCACCACCACCACCACCACCACCACAGTAACGAGTGTAAGAACCAATGGAGCGGCAGGGGCTCTGAAAGCGGCGGCCTGATTGGTGGATTTCCGGAACGGGCTCTACACTCACTGATTGGCTCGTCTCGGTGTTAGTTTTCGGGTCTAGTCTTAGGAGGGTTGTTTTTTTAGGATTTCTTGCATTATTTTTACATTTGAATTTGTTATTTTGGCTTTTATATTAGAGCGAAATTAAATAATGTAGTTTATGCTGGTGGGTGTGTATTTTAAAGTGCTTCTATTAGCTTGCATGGAACATCTTGATTAATTATGAATCAGTTTTGATTTATTCAAGAACAAAATGGGAGGGATAAGCTATTGAATGTGTTTGTTTGTGTGTGTGTGTGTGAGTCGTCGTAGATTTTTTTGAGATTATGTTTTATGAATATAATACTGTACCAGAGGGTATTACTATAAATATAATACTGTAGCAGAGGGTATTACTATAAATATACCCTCCAGTACCAAGCAATTTGACCAAAATGGCTTCAGAGTCGAAAGAGAACACCCTTCCACCTCAAAAGATGGAGGAATACTGACGAACGTCGTCCGTCGCTTGTACTGACGAGTGACTTTTTTACTGTCAGCCAACGTACGTCGCTGGGACAGTAGGCCAATTTTCTTTAACATTAATCTCTATAATTCACAAACAACTACTGTAATCGAGCTAATATGTCTGCCACTTGGGAAGAGTCAGCCAGGGAATAGGTGTGGAAATTTACAGCCCATTTGCTTTAGCCCGATTTCTGACCTAGATAGATAGACAGATAGATAGATAGATAGACAGAGAGAGAGAGAGAGAGAGAGACAGAGAGAGAGCGAGAGACAGAGAGAGAGCGAGAGAGAGATAATAACAGTACCCATGGTGTAACTGTTCTTGGTGTCTCTTTTAATTAAGGGGAGAGAAATAGAGAGAGAGAGAGTGAGAGTGAGAGTGAGAGTGAGTGGGGGGAGGGGGGGAGGGGGGATAAAAAAAAAGTAGAATCGGAAATATAAATAGGAGAACTCAAACAATCGAGGCCATACGGATAAAATAAATAATCTAGCAAGTTCACCTTTGTTCTGCCAAGATTTGAAAGAATGACACATTATACGATATTGTCAGAATTATATATCTTCACTAAAATTGACCTAGCTAGATTGTGCAAGTGTGAATATCCAAACAGATGTGCTATTTGCAGCTTTAAGGGGATAGTGGCTGGGTTTTTTTTTGGTCTATTCATTCATTTAGTCATATATTTTTTAGTTTCTTCGCTAAACACCCCCTACATAAACACCCCTAGACTTCCCATCAATTGTATATATTTCGGTAGAAAAATATATATGTACAGTATGTGTGTGTGTGTGTGTGTGTGTGTGTGTGTGTGTGTGTGTGTGTGTGTGTGTGTGTGTGTGTGTGTGTGTGTGTGTGTGTGTGTGTGTAATTCACTCACTTGTTCGTCAAGGTGAATCCACGCAATGCGAGCTAAGCTCATTATTATCGCGCCTCCTTAACTGTGCATGTATTGCGTGAAATGCACGTTAAGTGTGTTATGTATCGTTGGAATGGCTGTGGATGTGTGTGGAGTCTGTATTTTAGCCAATTGGCAACATCTGGAAACGAAGGCTTAGGGTTAATCTGTACGGTACCATTCTCACTACGGTACCAGTCTCACCCGAAGGCTTAGGTTGACCAGTAGCTTAGGTTAACCAGTACGATACCCATCTCACCTTGTATCCAATCACCAACCCCAGATGGGACGTCACAACTTCGTCCACTTATTCCAGGTGCCTATTTATACTGCTAGGTGAACAGAGGCTACACCGTTAGGAGACTTGTGTGTGTGTGTGTGTGTGTGTGTGTGTGTGTGTGTGTGTGTGTGTGTGTGTGTGTGTGTGTGTGTGTGTAAACCTACCCATACTTCAAGTCATGCATATATTCAGAAACGAAATAAAAATCCCCCAAAACCAGATACCAGGAGGTAGTCACAATACCCGAGTAACGCTGCCTTTACATTAAGGGGAGATCTCCACTTGGGGGATTTTTTTCTTGACTCCTTTCTCCCTCATGTTTAGCCTCATTGTTTTTCTAATTTTAAGACGTTTGCCCCATTATTTTGAAGATTTTAAGAACTTTCAACCCATTTCTGTCAATTTTAAGACCTTTCGTGCCATTTAGGTGTCGATTTTATCCTGGCGAGCGATAGCGAGCCTATAATTTAAGAGGAACCGGCCTTTGGCCGGGAAATTTTTCTACCGAAAAATGTACAAATTTATTTTGAAAGGGACTCAAGGGGGTGTAATTTTAAGCTGATGAAGGTCTAGGGAACCAACTAAATACCTCCCCTTAATAGACCATATCCGTCGCCACACCAGGGAGGATTTAACTAGGGTGATTATATGTAGCTCACCAGGGAGGATTTAACTAGGGTGATTATATGTAGCTCACCAGGGAGGATTTTATTCAACTTAAGGGGGGTGACCTGCTTTTTGTTATTTCTGTCCTTTTCTCTCTGTCTCTGGCTTGTATCCATTCGGCCCCATTCAGCCAACTATTTTAAGACGTTTATCCCCATCTAGGTGTCGATTTCTTCCTGGCGAGCGATAGCGAGCCAGCATTATATGAAGAAATCCGGCTTCGCCGGAGACATTTTTCTATCGAAAAATGTACAAATTTAGCCTGCTGTCAAACAAAAATAAAAAATATGCTGGCTCGCTACCACTCACCAGTAAAAAAATGACACCTGGATGGGGATAAACGTCCTAAAACAGTAAGCTGAATGGGGCCAAATGGATACAAGCCAGAGAAAGATAGAAAAGGACAGAACAAAAACAGGTCACCCCCCTTAAGGGGAGACTGGCCGTTTGTTTGGTCTATTAATTAATTTATTCATATATTTTTTTAGCTTCCTCCCTAGACCTCCATCAAGCTTAGAAAAACACCCCCTAGACCCCCCTTCAAGCTAAATTTGTACATTTTTCGGTAGAAAATTTCCCGGCCGAAGGCCAGTTCCTCTTAAAATTGCAGGCTCGCTTTCGCTGGCTGGAAACAATTGACACCTAAATGGCACGAAAGGTCTTAAAATTGACAACGAAATGGGGCAAAAGGTGTTAAAATCGCCAAACTAATGGCCCGAACGTCTTATAATCTCAAAAACTAGTGGGGCTAAACATGAGGGAGAAGGAGGTCCAGAAAAACGGTCTGCCTCCCCCTTAACTGGGACGAATGTATATGTGGGTTAATATGGACGAGTTTATACAGATTAACTAGAACGATTGTATTCAGTTTAACTCGGGTTTATTTGATTTTGATTAACAAGTATTCTATTATTTGATTTAGATTAACAAGTATTCTATTATTTGATTTAGATTAACAAGTATTCTATTATTTGATTTAGATTAACAAGTATTCTATTATTTGATTTAGATTAACAAGTATTCTATTATTTGATTTAGATTAACAAGTATTCTATTATTTGATTTAGATTAACAAGTATTCTATTATTTGATTTAGATTAACAAGTATTCTATTATTTGATTTAGATTAACAAGTATTCTATTATTTGATTTAGATTAACAAGTATTCTATTATTTGATTTTGATTAACAAGTATTCTATTATTCAACTTAACTAGGCTTCTTTTATGGAGCTATGCAAGGACTATTTTATTATTTTAACTAGGATATAATCTTATTAATCTCAACAGTAAATTTAGTTAACTTATTGAGAATTTCTATTATCAAACACGATTTTGTTAAGGGGAGGTATTTAGTTTGTTCCCTAGACCTCCATCAAGCTTAAAATTACATCCCCTTGAGTCCCTTTCAAGATATATTTGTACATTTTTCGGTAGAAAAATGTCCCGGCCGAAGGCCGGTTCCTCTTAAATTACAGGCTCGCTATCGCTCGCCAGGATAAAATCGACACCTGAATTGCACGAAAGGTCTTAACATGGGGTGAAAGTTCTTAAAATCGCTAAACTAATGGGGCAAACGTTTCATAATATCAAAAGCAATGGGGCTAAACATGAGGGAGAAAGGGGTCAAGAAAAAAATCCCTCAAGTGGAGATCTCCCCTTAAGCTATGCAAAAATAAATGTATTAATCTCAATAGAGCCGATTTTCTTCAGCGTAGTGAGGACTTCTGGGATCAAAGGGTGGATCAAGACGCCCCCCCCCAACCCTTCAGTAATCCGCGGTAATCTCTCTTCTCCTTCTATCAGTCCTCTTTTATCGGGCATTATTTCTCTATTTCCCCCTTTATTCCTCGCCCTTCTTTCCTCGGACATTACGACCGGCAATAACATCAAAGCGGGGCCAATTAAAAAGGGAGAATAAAAGGGAGAGAGAGAGGGAAGGAGAGAGGATGAGTGATAGGAGAGGAGAGGAGAGGAGAGTTGAGGCGAGGCGAGGTGAAGAGAGGAGAGGGGAGGAGGAGAAGGAGGTGTGGAGAGAAGAGAGGTGAAAAGAGGGGAGGTGTGGAGAGAAGAGGTATCCAGATAAGAGGAAAGGTGAAGGGTGGAGAGGAGAGGTGAAGAGAGGCGAGAAAAGAAGAGGAGAATACATAGTCAGCGGGAATATGAATGGTTTGATATCGACTCTCCTAATTTAGTTTCTATGTTAGTACGCTCGAGTTACGAATTATCATAGAGTAGTTTGCTTTTTCATTACTTTATCCTATATGTAGCCTATATGTAATCTATTTATCATAATTTGGCAATGTAAGATTAGAGAGAGAGAGAGAGAGAGAGAACACAATACATAACAAAACATATTCCAGTAATCCAATAAAATCAGATTTATAAATCCTCGCGAGAAAACATGCTTCAAGAGTAAAATACGAATATTTAAGAAGACCCACACAGAGAGAATTGTGTCATTGCGTGTGTGCGTGCGTGTGCGTGCGTGTGAAACTGAGCCTGTGTGCGTGCGTGTGTGTGTCTCGTCCACCACCTCAGAACAAAGAAGATATAGCGTAGAAGAAAATGAGAGAGAGTGTGAGAGAGAGAGTGAGAATAATGGGTTGTGAAATGGCTTTATATTTTGCGACCACACAAACACACATACACATAGGCAAACACAAGGACACTATGGGTTGCAAACTATAATCAAGTAGGCATAATCATCCTTTGAATGTAATACCTCAGTGTAGTAGTTTAAGATTAAAAATATAATAATGGCACATTAGTATAAGAGCGTAGTATAGGGCTGCATATACTACACTTTTTTCTCTCTCTCTCTATCTCTCTCTCTCTATATATATATATATATATATATATATATAGTAAGTGCAGATTCCACTTCTACTCTGGTCTTTTTGTCCTCCTTAACTTCTCTCTAATTTGCGGAGACCTCTCACCTCTCACCTCTCACCTCTCACCTCCCCAAGCTGTCTATCCCCCTCAATTTTAAGTTTAAATTTATATTGGAGACCTTTTGTCTTTTGCCTGGCCGGTGTCACCTTAAAATTTAAGTGATAACCTTTAGGTCAAAATTGCTGCGTAGCCTAAGGTCACTGTGGTTATTCTGACAGTCACACACTTACACAATTTAGTCAAAATTGCACACAAGCAAATACGCGTACACACACACACACACACACACAGTAGGTAGAGCTCTCGTCTCACACACGAGGGGTCGGGGGTTCAATCCCCGGCCGGGCGGAGACAAATTGGGCTTGTCTCCTTTCATGTGTTAGCCTCAGTTCACCTAGCTGTAAATAGGTACCTGGAATAAGTGGACGACGTTGTGACGTCCCATCTGGGGTTGGCAAAAATGGTACAAGGCGAGATGGGTATCATATGGTTCACCTAAGCTGATGGCTACCTAAGCCTTCGGGCGAGACGGTACCGTCTATAGTGAGAATGGTACCATACAGATCCACCCTAAGCCTTCGTCTCCGATGTAGCCAATTGGCTAAAAATACAGACTACACACACATCCACAGCCATTCCAACGATACATATAACACCTACACATATAGGAGGCGGGAAATAACGAGCATTCTCACTCCCGCAATACAACTAGAGTAAGTACAACTAGAGTAAGTACACACACACACACACACACACACACACACACACTATGGGGATCGAAGTATGTATGTGGAGGGATTGGAAACACCTGATGCCTAATGGAGGGGACAACATTTTACACTCGTGATTTTGTTCTTGACTTTTCTATTATGGCCGAATGTATTCAATATTTTTGTCAGAATAAATGTAATTATAACCAATAGAACACAGATAATCAGTTATGCCCAGTTCTATCCATTATTTTGGCGATTATAAGACGTTTCGAATACATTGTTGTCGAATATAAACCGATTTGCCCTATTCAGGTGTCAATTTGTTCGTGGCAGTTGTTAGCGAACCTGCAATTTAATATTAACCGGGATTTGGCTAGTACATTTTTCTACCGAAAAATTTACAAATTTTGATTGAATAGAGTCAAAGTGGGCGTTCTTTTAGCTTAACAGCGGTTTGGGGAAGTGTTTCAATATCTTGAAGGGTTCTAACGGGCAAACTAGAAATCTTGATCAAATTTAGCAAACCTATTACAAATCCATAAACAAAACAAAATAATAATACAACACAGAAACAATAAAAACACAGACGTTGTTGGCAAATGTTTGGCCTTCAGTATTACTATTTGTGTCTGTTTGTGCCTGCGTAGATTTGTTATGTCTGTGATTAATTTGTATTGATTTCCACTTGCCTCTCTGCCTGTCTCTGTCTGTTGTTGTCTGTTTTTTTCTGGCTTATACTTGGGTGTCTTCATGGCTGTGTCTGATTTCCACTTGCCTCTCTGTCTGTGTCTGATTTCCACTTGCCTCTCTGTCTGTGTCTGATTTCCACTTGCCTCTCTGTGTGTGTCTGATTTTCACTTTCCTCTCTTTCTGTCTCTATCTGCATATTAACTTGTCTGTCTGTCTGTTAATTGGTGTGATTATCTTACGTTCGTCATTACTACTATCAAATAAGTATTTTTGGACCTCCTTCTCCCTCTTTTGCCCCATTGATTTTCCAATTTTAAGACCTTTCGTGTCACTCAGGTGTAAATATTTACGTGGCGAGCGATGGCAAGCCTGTAATTTAGGAGGAACCGGAGCATTTTTCTACCCCCAAAATATACACATTTATCTCGAGAGGGGCCTTTGGTGTGTGTGTGTGCGTTTGTGTGTGTATGTGTGTATGTGTGTGTGTGTGTGTTTGTGTGTGTGTGTGTGGTTTTTTTTTAAAGCTTAATGGAGGTCTATGAAGCAAACTAAGACCCCTGTATAATATCATCTAATGCTAGGTTGAAAACAATAAGAATAGCGTCCTAACACTGAGATAATTAACATTCACCACCTAGCCATTATAGACTTCACAATTCCTTAAGTAGGTTACTTTACATAATTATATTCGTACATGTAGGATCTCCCTCTTAGTCTCTCTCTCTCTCTCTCTCTCTCTCTCTCTCTCTCTCTCTCTCTCTCTCTCTCTCTCTCTCTCTCTCTCTCTCTCTGTTTATCTGAATTACTATTATTGGCCATCACTATAGTTAAAACACGCACATAGTTATAACTGTAAAAACACACACGAGCTGGCACAGAAAATCGTATTCCGTTTAACTTTACAGAACACCATTTTGTTCTCGCCATATCGTGCTAATTGTGAAGCGGAGTGCAATGAACTATTAAAAGTATTAATGGGGGAGGAATGGAGACATCTGATATTTAATGGACAACAATTATATCTCACGCAATATTCTTCCTTACTTTGTAATATTGGTTGAATTAAAACGCGGTTATATTTTGTCTGTTGATCTATTTTGCTTTTGCTGTATTTTTGTCGATAATCCGGATGTCTTCGTTTGATTGGTTGTTAGTTAGTCTGTGTCTCTGCCTGTCTGTCTCCCTTTCTGTGTGCCTACCTTTCTGTTCATATGTGTAAATAAGAACATAAGAAAACGGGAGTCTGCAGAGAGCCGATTAGCCCACCCACGGCATATCTCTTTAAACACACACACACACACACACACAGCACGCACACACACACTCACACACACACACACACACACACACACACACACACTCTCTCTCTCTCTCTCTCTCCGTGTATCCAGACATTTTGACTCTAATGTACCTGTAATTTGGCTCACTTACACTCACTTTTTTGTAGAGGGGGGGGGGGGGGGGCACTCGTTACTGGTAGGTTTGCATTTTGTCTCCTTCTTACCCAACAAAATAGATGTCACACTGATCAACCATACAAAGCACAACATATTATCTCTACATTTCTAAGTTATATACTCTTATTGTGAACCGATGGTAGTGAAGCATTAATGAGGACAGAATGGAAACACCTGATGCCTAATGGACAGCACTGGTATCTCACTTAACCCTTTTTAAGATACTAAAAAGACGCATTTCTTTTCTGTTTTCTTGCTAATTTTAAGTTATTTTATTCGGATTAGGAAAGGTATATGGAAGTCAGAGGGTAATCGAGATTCCCATAGATCTTTCCTAAGCTGTATATAATCGTCTAATGATAGCCAACATAAACTGTCAAATAGCAGCATGATCTTCAATGCTAATAATCTGTCTTGTTATTTAATTTGGGTAGATTTTACAGAAGGTTTTTAGTTGTCAGCTGATGAATTTAGTATTAAGTGTATTTTTGTCTGATTATCTTCGTATCTGTAATTGATTGTCGTTTTCCTATTTTTATCTCTTTTTGTTTCTACTTATCTGTCCTGATGAATGCATATATTTGTTTGGTTATTCTGGATTTCTGTCTGTACTGTTATTCTTTCTGCAGGAATATAAATGGCACACACAACAATATTCTGACACACGCACCCACCCAACTCACACACACTCACACACACACACACTCTCACACACGCACACAAACACACACACACACACACGGTCACGGTGGCCGAGCGCCCTTAGTACTCTGTATTGGGAGCGCTAGCTCTGGTGTCGGGGGTTCAATCCCACGCGCCGGCAGGGGAAGTTCTCTCAAAAACTTTCCCTGGCCGTGAAGGCAAGGTCTGGACGGACCGTCTCGGGTGACCCACAAAGTCTTCTGCCCACGTCCTACTCCCTCGGGAGTATGTAGGCGCTCTCGTTAGCAGCCAGGATCAGTCTGTTGATCTCTTAGGATAAGATCTAGGTTAAGTCTGTGTATTTTCAGCCCCATTGGCTGCCGGCTTGAAATAAACCGATTATTATTATTATTATTACATGTTCTGTCACCCTCGCATAATAAAACTGATAAGGTACTTTAATCTTCCAGTAGAGCTCTGTTTATGGCGATGGATTGGAAGCACATCACGGTTAATGGAAATTACCGATTACTCACTCTCGAATTTATGACGATATTCCCCATGACATTTTGTTTATAAGTTAGTTTACCCATTGAGGATTATGACTCGTTTATACAGTTTATCTTGGTTCTTATTAGACGATATTATTCAGTTTAGGAAGAACTTGTGGAGGTAGAGAGTTAATTGAAATACTTTTTACTCCTTTGATTTCTAGAGATTTTTCCTAAATTGGAGGAAATTGCAAGAAAAACTGCATGACAAATTTTAAAATGCATCCTTAAATACTGAAAGAATAAATCTATAAAGCTGTCTGTCTGTCTGTCTGTCTGTCTGTCTGTCCATATATCTACAATCGTAGTTATAATCCTAGCTATGCATTAACGGGTAATTATAGAGATCTACTTAGTTTGTGATCCTTTACTATTTTTCATTCATTCCATATCAAACTTCCTGTAACCACAACCTAACTCTGCGTCTGTCTGTCTATCTATCTATCTATCTATCTATCAATCTAGCTATCTTTCTCTCAATCAATCAATCAATCAATCTATCTATCTACTATATATCTATCTATCTATCGATCTATCTGACGCTTTTCTTGTGTATTTATATTTGAGTCTGTGGTCCTAGGATATTCTTCACCCATTTCGTGTCAAGCTTCAGAACTGCATCGCTTCCACATTTAACAGTGATATTTAGTCGTGATACGTTAAGAAACTACTGTCTATTGTCGTCTGTTTGTCTACTTGACTCTCTCTCTCTCTCTCTCTCTCTCTCTCTCTCTCTCTCCCTCTCTCCACCAATTAGCGGGTCGACAGCACTGAACGAACATCGATTAATAATTCAAGCCCCTGAAAGATGAAAAAACTGAGAGGGATTCAATTTTCAAACCCCTGTCTTTAAGGAATGTTTTTGTTGTTCTGGACCCCTGTCTCCCTTTATGTGTATCTCCATTAGTTTTGAAATTATCGGACGTTCGCTTCATTTGTTTGACGATTTTTAGACCTTTCGCCCCATTTTTGTTTACCAATTTTAAGACCTTTCGTGCCTTTTAGGTAGCTATTTGTTTCCTGACGAGCGATAGGAAGCTTGCAATTTAGGGGAAACCGGTCTTCAGCTGGGACTTGTTTATACCAACATCTGTACAAAATGTATCTTGAAGGGGCTCTTGGGTTTTTACTCTAGTATAGCTTGGTGGAGATCTAGGGAGCAAACTGAAGTAATACTAATTAATTTTTGAACATTCTATTAGGTTCGGGTTAGCTAAAAACAAAACAAATTAGGCCACGATTTATGTCCTAGGGTAGCGCCACACCAAGCCCGCAATCAGACATATTTTGACGCTAATTGTTCGATCAGCTACACCAATAACAATTAAAAAAATAAACAAAAAAAAAATAAATAACTTTACATAATGAACAGCCTTTCACACGGCCACCTCAGATTATATCAGACATAATCTGCTGTGGCAGTTTGAACGGCTGACCCAAAATGTGAGGTAATGCAATGGGTTGTTCCATATATATTTTTTGTTTTAAATCTATTTTTACCTGATGTAACCGATCGAAAAACTTGCGTCAGAATATATCGAAAAACTTGCGTCAGAATATATCTGATTGTGGGCTTGGTGTGACGCTGCATAGTTTACCCTCGTCCCAGCTTGAGTTAGTTAGTTAGTTAAAATGGGACTTCAGAGGCTATCAACCCTACTTGATTATTCAGCCAGCACACTGTAAGTCAACAAGAGCACCAAGATGAGAGCCCCTTTTCGAGAACTCCAGTCCCTTCCCCAGCTTGAAACCGCTTCCAACAAAACCGAGACAGAAGAGCCTCATTATGCCTCAGTCGCAGCTGAGATTTACATGCATGACTGGGCGGGCCGGGGGAGTGTTCTGGGGGTAGTGGATGCAGTAGTACCGTACGTGTGTTGGCATATGGGAATGTATTAGGCTTGATCATGCGTCTGACTTTGCCTTAGTGGACAGGAGGCAAGTTCGCCATGTTTGTCTAGACTTTAGGCTATTTTCTAAAACCATTCCATAGTTAGTTAGTTAAAATAGGACTTCAGAGGTAATTAACCCTTCTATATTATTAAGCCAGCACACTGTAAGTCAAGAATAACGTCAGGCCTGGATCCCCTTCTCGAGAACTCAAGCCCCTTACGAACTCAGGTCTTCCTGTGAACAATTCGGGCGCATTACCACTCAGCCACGCCGGCTCAAAACCTCAATTAACCCTCTGACTTCCAAAAATACAATCTGAATAAAATCGTCTAAAGATAGCCAGAATAAAGGGAAGAAAAGCGACATGGCACACAGAAAGACTAAACTGGTCCATTCGCAAAAGCGAAGAGAGAGAGAGAGAGAGAGAGAGAGAGAGATATGAGAGAGCGAGCGAGAGCGAGAGAGAGTTAAGCAGGAAATAATGACAAGGCAGAAAAGCAATTACGGATGAAAAATGAGGGATGCATATTAAGTGGATGGGGTAAAGAGTTGATGAAAGGGACGTGGAAGGGAGAGATTGATGGATTGATGGGGTTGAAAGATAAGAGAGAGAGATAAGAGAGTTGAGAGATAGGATAGAAATAAGAATTGGCAGAAAATACAGACACATTATTTAAGGACAAGAAAATTAGTGAGATAATTTAAGGAATGGACAAAATTGTCTTAAATACAAGCTTGATGAATGGGGTTGAAAGATAGCCTCTTTAGAATGAGTTCAGAGATAAGATTGATAGATGGACCGACAGATAGATAGATAGATAGAAATGAATGATGAAATGTTAAATGGGTGGTGTATAGAGTTGATGAAAAAGAGGTAAACGGAATAGACTGGTGGGTTGATAACGTTTAGAGATAAGATATATAGAAAGAGTTGAGATATAGATGAAAAGATTGAGAGACAAGCCTAATATAGATGGGATTATTTGAAAGAGAAGATGAATAGCTACACAATATTGAGTGATGAAGTCGATGAATGGAGCTTAATTCGATTTGATTATATACTGTATATTTACTTATTTAGCCATCCATTTACAGTGCATACATGTATTTGCAATACTTATACTATAATTATCTTGGCTGGACTATTTGAGAAAAATTAAAACTCTCCCGGAAAGGTCCCTAATTAAGTTACAATTATTTCTAAGGAACACAGACGGACATACATATGCTTAGAATATAACTGCATGTGCTATACACCGCTGGCTAAGGTCAAAGGAACACAATTTACTATGGGATAGTACGCTAAGATGTGTACTATTATGTGTACTGTAGGATAGTACGCTAAGATGTGTACTATTATGCGGACTATTATTGTACAAACTGGTTAAATAAATGGGTGAATTGAAAGTTGCAAGGAAAGATAATTATGTATGTAGACATATAGGACTTATAATTATGTATGTAGACATATAGGACTTATAATTATGTATGTAGACATATAGGACTTATAATTATGTATGTAGACATATAGGACTTATAATTATGTATGTAGACATATAGGACTTATAATTATGTAGACATATAGGACTTATAATTATGTATGTAGACATATAGGACTTATAATTATGTAGACATATAGGACTTATAATTATGTATGTAGACATATAGGACTTATAATTATGTAGACATATAGAACTTATAATTATGTAGACATATAGGACTTATAATTATGTAGACATATAGGACTTATAATTATGTATGTAGACATATAGGACTTATAATTATGTAGACATATAGGACTTATAATTATGTAGACATATAGGACTTATAATTATGTATGTAGACATATAGGACTTATAATTATGTAGACATATAGAACTTATAATTATGTAGACATATAGGACTTATAATTATGTATGTAGACATATAGGACTTATAATTATGTAGACATATAGGACTTATAATTATGTATGTAGACATATAGGACTTATAATTATGTAGACATATAGGACTTATAATTATGTAGACATATAGGACTTATTATTATGTCTAAATTCAAATATACTTTAAGTCACCCAATCAACTAACTACTGTGCCTATATTATAGGTACAGTACGGTAGTTATGGAAGTATGGATCATGAGAAAAACGAATAATTGACCTACTTATAACTTTGCAAGCAAGAGAGAGAGCGAGAGCGAGAGAGAATGGGGGGGGGGGGAGACGACAGAAAGATATGTTTCACTTAATCCTACACCATAACTCTTCCCCTTATCACTCGATCTCTTTTATTCTCTCTTTTTCACATTTCCTTCCTTATCTCCAAGTTTATAACCTCTTTTATCCGCTCCTCTAACTAACATTCTGCTTTACTATTTTCATGTCTATCACTTGTATAGAACCATACAGTATTTCATTTATTCCCACAAATAGCTTCTTCTATATAGTTCTAATTCGTGTATGCTCTATGTTTTGATTGTGTTATTCGCTTAGATTTATCTTACATATCGGTACTTGTATATGTTCTGTGTCGATGCTAAGACCTTCCGTGCCATTTAGGTGTCGATTTTCTAGGGAGCCTGTAATTCAGCACGAACCGAAGCAGAAACCCCCCCCCCCTCTCCGCACCACCAAGACTGAAGAGTGTAATGGGAAGAAATATCGGATATCTTAGATGGGAGCTGTCTTCTAACATATGTACTAAAAGTGATCTGTCCTGCTTCAAAATATAGTCGTCAATCTAGGAACCAGTGTGCATTGTTGAACCCGTGCAGGACATCTATTGCAATACCGTACCATTTTCTCCACACACACACACACACACACAAACACCCTATCTATATGTACAGCACGAGCCATAATACCTGCACACCCATTTACATCTGCATCGACCCCAAGCGAAACAAGCCAATATTCTGTTATACCCCTGAGCCTTCACAACTTGGCTTACAGATTTAGATATTTAAATGGGTGTGCAGGTACGATGGCTCGTGAGTGTACAGTCACGAGCAGAAATTCCTCTCCACCTTCCCAACTCCGACTTCATGTTCTCTCTATTTGGTAAGGCGAGATTACTCATAAGCCCATCTGAATCACGCTTGGATAATATCGGCTTCTTTCTGTTATGTGAAGGAGTAATTTATGCCTTTCCAAATAGAGAAAAATCGGAGTTGGGGAGGGAGTGAGGGGATTTATGCTCGTGACTGTACCGATATATATTATTAATTAAATTTACTGTTTTTACCTTTCCTTTAGAGAGGTATGTTCTAAGCTACTTTGTTTTTATTAGTGGCTATCAAATTAATTATAGTCAGAAAGAATGGGTTTGAACACATAGAAAGACACGTTTTCTTTGATATAATTTGTTCTATTATATATTTTTTCTCTCGCCATTTTTCATCTTTGCCCCCTCTCTTCAGTCTTCAAGTTCATCAGGCCGTCTAATCTTCCTCCCCCCTGCCCAACCATTACTCTCCTCTCTATCACCTCTCATCTATATACACTCTCTCTCTCTCTCTCTATATATATATATATATATATATATATATATTATAATTATTGTAGTTTCCTCCCTAGACCTCCTTCAAGATAAATTTGAACATTTTTCGATAGAAAAAAATGTCCCGGCCGAAGGCCGCTTCCCCTTGAATTGCAGGCTCGCTATCGCTCGTCAGCAAAAAATCGACACTTAAATGACACGAAAAGTCTTAATATCGATACATAATTGGGGCTAAAGGTCTTAAAATCGCCAAACTAATGAGCCGAACGTCATACAATCTGAAAACTACTGGGGCTAAACATGGTGAAGAAGGGGGACCAGAAAAACGACCCATCTCCCCTTAACTAATTGTACAGTATGGTGAGAAGACGGCAATTAATTATGATCAATGGTTCTTCTGCTTGGTGTGTGTCATTTCAATATAAACAAAATTATACTTGGCAAAACTTCATGCCATCGTTAAGGGATTGAACAGCTCAGCATGTATCCCCTGACACAAGGTAAATTGTCTGGAACGTGATAGATGCCACTACACTTTAGAGAAAGTCTTGTTGATGCCGAAATGTCAAGTGAATTTAAGGTCAGACGATTCAGTACAGAGAATAAATCTAAAAGTGACTGACTGAAATGCGAATTTGTGTTATAGTTAGCAGAAGTTGTGACTTACAGAACGCAGAAAATGCAGTTGGAATGTATAAAAGCTAAACAAACAAAACAAAGAAGAGACTCTGAGAAAATCATGACCACCCATATGGCAGCAGTTCCAGCTGATTGCCTAATGCAAATATGTCCGATATCGTCTTTTAGTAATGTTTTATTATCAACAAATGTTTTAAGAAGGAACATTACTATAAGACGAGATCGGACGCATTTTAACAACAAATAACCCAGAATTGTTGCCATAAGGATGACTATTTTTTAATCAGAGCCGCTAATGCCGAGTATAGTATTAGTGTAGACATTAGCTACTCACTTATGAAGCTACAGTATTTATCTTGTAATTTATAGTTTTTAATAGAGACGCCTAAAAAGAGAATAACCTAGTATATTACACATTTTGCAATTAATTTCCTGGAGTGTGCAATCTATTTGTTTTTGTTTTAATTAAAGTATCATTCTGGAGTCGATCACATGGTCTTTGAGATACCAATTATTCATGAAAAATCTGTGTAACTCCTTCTCTTTATCCCTCTCCCCGCCCACCCCCTTTTTCTCACACATACACACACACACACTCTCACTCTCACTCTTTCTCTCTCTAAACATGGTCCTAGACAAGGTAATGATGCGCGTGTCTCCTCTCTTGTGTACAGTAAACACGCCCCCACAACCTTCCCTCTATTTGTGTGGTTTAGTCCCCCCTTCAACCTGTCTCTTTCTTTATCTACCTTATTTACCTTATTAATACTTATATCTATATTTCATGTGCATTATAGGTTTCATCTATTTCATCTAGCTACACTATATAGTACATACAGCCTCTCTCTCTCTCTATATATATATATATATGTGTGTGTGTGTTTGATTCCATCCTTTCCTCAACCTGTCCGTTTGTTTAACTCATTCAGTATTAAAGCGCCTTGTTCCATTATATTCTGACTAATATTAGACGACATCTATCAAACGAGTTATAAGGATGCGCGTGTCTCGTCCTGTATCTTGTAACCAAAGAGACAGCCATCTTTCTGTGTCTGGGTTATAGGTCGTTAATTATATTATCTATCTTTGTTATAATTATCTACTCTATTTTTATGTTATCCATCCATTCAGTATACTACATTTATCGTGCCTATTTATTTTATCTGCCTGCTTAACCACCCTTATGGATGTTTCACGGATCGACTAGTCTTGTTAGTTTGGTCTTATGTTTGTTTTGACACCGACCATCCTCACCCATCCATCCTTCACACTAGCCATCCGTCTGTCTCTCGCATACTTAGTCACACGTACAGTACATACACATTCTCTCTCTCTCTCTCTCTCTCTACTAGAATGATTAAGTCCTGGCCACCTCGCAGGGATTGCAAGATCTATGTGGCCAGTGTATCTATGTAATTCACTCTATGTCTATTTACTGTATAAATCTATGTACATACTAATATCCGTCTAATTATCTGCCTATCTATATCCATCTACTTAATTGCCTAATTAGCTAACCTTTCCACCCCCAAATATTTATGGGCATTCTGCGAAACTACTACTTATTCTTCCGTCTTTGTTATGACATTAAACCTTCCCCAGCCATCCATCCTTCCTTCACATCACCCATCCATCTCTCTCCCTCACTTAGTCACTCCTCACGTACTCTCTCTCTCTCTCTCTCTCTATTTTCTTTGTCGTCGTCGTCGGCTTCGTTATCGTCGTTTTCCTTGTCTTCCTCTTCGTCTCCGTCGTTTCCACCTTGTTCGTCTTGTCCCCCGGTTATCTTTGTATTTCATCTTTGTTTTCTTTGTCTTCGTCTTCGTCTTCGTCTTCGTCGGTTTCATCTGGGCCGTCTTGCCCCTCGGTAATGATGGCGGTCTCTGAGGGTTGTGTACAGTAAACAGTGGGACCGTCCCTACCTCAGGACTGTCTCCCCCTAGGGTAAACAAGGCAGGTTGTGTGTGTGTGTGTGTGTGTGTGTGTGTGTGTGTGTGTGTGTGTGTGGAGAGAGAGAGAGAGAGAGAGTACAAAGGAAATCAAGCAACAACAGATCTAGTGACCCTTCTAGGTTGCTTGTCCTCCAAAACACTGAGGATCAAGTGTCCAAACAGTGGTTTAGAGTGGGTAAGGGAACATTGGAAAGGGAACTACTGCCCTGCCACTAACGTGGCAGGACTAGGAAGTTAGTAGGGGACATATGGGTTAGTAACTGAGGGGAGGATAAAGTTATTCATTTACAAACGCAGTCAGTCGCGGGTTTGATGCGAGATATTTGTCTAGGCGGAATTTAAATGAATCAACGGTGCTGCAGTCTATAACGTCTCGGGGAAGCCCATTCCACAAGTTGACAACTCGATTGAAGAAGAAATTCTTAGATTCGTGCGAGTTAAAAGATTTACCAATAATTTTGCAACCGTTTCCCCGCTTGTAATTAGATTGGTCGATAGTGAAGTACTTACTACAGTTCATATTGTCGATGCCTTTGATGATTTTGAACACTTGAATTAAGTCGCCTCTTAATCTGCGCTGGGTTAAAGGAAATAGATTTAATTCTCTAAGACGCTCTTCGTATGGTTTGTTCTTTAGGCTAGGTATCATTTTGGTAACTCTACGTTGAACTCGTTCTAGCTTGTTTATATCTTTTTTGGTAATAAGGGCACCAGGATTGAACGCAGTATTCCAGAAGAGGGCGGACTAAGGAATTGTAAAGGGTTAGGATAACTTCTTTGGATTTATGCTCAAATGACCTGCCTATAAAGCCAATTATTTTGTTTGCCTTCTTAACAACTTCTGAACATTGTTGACTCGGTTTTAGGTTACTCGATATTGTTACTCCCAGATCAGTTTCTCTGTTTACATTCTTAAGCTGAGTGCCATTCATCGAATAGTTTGCTTTCTCATTTAGGTATCCGACATGTAGTACTTTACATTTATCCGCATTGAAACTCATTTGCCAAATTTGGGCCCAACATGACAATTTATCTAGATTGTGTTGCATATCGTCAACTTGTTCTTTTGAGAGTACGCTATTTGCAATTTTTGTATCGTCAGCAAATTTTGAGATTGTGCAGGTGAGACCCTCATCTATGTCGTTGATGTAAATTAGAAAGAGAATTGGTCCTAGTACCGATCCCTGGGGTACCCCGCTACTTACATTGGTCCATTTAGATGCCTTACCGTTTATGACTACCCTTTGCTTTCTGTTGCTGAGCCAATTTTCTATCCATTTCAACACACCGTCTTGTATTCCATGTGCTTTTAGTTTTAGCAGTAAACGTTTGTGGGGAACTTTGTCAAAGGCCTTTTGAAAATCAAGGTATATAATATCTACAGCTTTACTCTCATCGTAGAGGTTGAGGATATCGTGGAAGAAGTCTAAGAGGTTTGTTAAACAGGAACGTTTTTTACGAAAGCCGTGTTGAGTATCTTTAAGTATGTTATTTTCCTCTAAGTGATTTACGAGTCTGTCTCGTATGACCGTTTCTAGCATTTTACATACAACTGAGGTTAAGCTAATTGGACGATAGTTACTGGGTAGGGATTTGCTGCCTTTTTTGAATATCGGTGTTACGTTGGCTAGCTTCCACTGATCAGGCATAGTTCCAGACTGCAAGGATTTATTGAATAGTAATGTCAGTGGTTTGGAGAGCTCATTCTTAGCTTCCTTTAGAACTCTAGGCGAGATTGTATCAGGTCCTGGCGTTTTATTTACCTTGAGTTTATCTAAACAGTTCAATACTTCTCTCTCTGTAACGGTGATATTGCTTAGAACATCTGAATTATCAATCTGAATCGGCGATGGTGTAGGGATATCACTGAGGTCTTCTGTTGTAAAAACTGATGCAAAGAAGGTATTGAGGGCATTACTCATTTGTACTTCGTCTTTGGTGTATTCTCCTTTTCATCGACTAACGGTCCAACAGTTGAAGTAACTACTTTTTTCTTTCTGATATAACTATAGAATTCTTTCGGGTTTGTTTTACTTTGATTCGCAATATGTAACTCTAAGGTCTTTTTACTTTGCTTAATTAACTTTTTGGCTTTGCGTCGTAGCTCTACAAATTTCACCCGTTCTTCGTCATTTTGTGAGGATTTTAATCTATCATTAGCAAATTTTTTAGCAAGCAGGCAGTTTGAAATATCTTTATTCCACCATTTGGGCTTATTATTATGGCCTGGACGCCGTATTTTCGATGGTATGCAGTCTTGCACTGCTTTTAGGTAAGTGGTTTCGAATAACTTCCAAGATGTATTTATGTCGTTATTGTTAATTAAAAAGCTCCAGTCAGTTTCTTTAAACATAGCTCTAAGTTTATGGAAGTTTGCTTTCTTGAAATTAGGGACTTTTTCGATGCTACTATTTGGTTCGTTACTAGTAAACTTTAAAGTGAAAGTTATCGTACGATGGTCGCTGTTACTGAATTCATCACCAACATTCAAATTCTCTATCAATTCTTCTTTTGTTGCAAGTACAATGTCAAGAACGTTATTACCACGGGTCGGCATTCGAACAAATTGATAAAGCGAACTCTCTTGCAAGTTCGTATACAAGTCATGTCCGGAGTGTGAAGTAAGAGTATCGCCCCACTTGGTCACAGGTAAATTAAAGTCGCCAAAAATTACGGTATCTTGTGAGTTACTTACATCTGCAATTTGTTCGTAAATTTCTCGGTCAGTTTGCACTGATTGAGCTGGAGGTCTGTATATTAACGCAAGTATTATTTTTGTACCTTTATTATTCTTTATTAGCACAAAAGATGTGTCGACGTTCACAATTTGAGGTTTTGACACGAGGGTCGGGTTAAGACTTTCTTTGATATAAAATAAAACGCCACCTCCATTTTTATTTATTCGGCTGTTCTCAAACATTACATAACCGGGAAGTGAATACTCTGCTAAAAAGTCTCTATCTTGTGTATTGAGCCAAGATTCTGTTATGCCAATCACATCATAATTTTCTGTAAACACTAGTTCCTCTAAATCTGAAAATTTATTGCGTATGCTACGAGCGTTTGCATAGAAAACATTCAAAGTTTTGGATTTGGGATTCAAGGAACGGTCTTTATTCAAATTATTGGTTCTGGTCGGATCTACATTTACATTCATGGCTGTCCTCGGTCCTCGGTCGTTATCCCTGACGGTTTTGAATTTGGGTCATGTTGGTGGAGCTTTATCCAAATTCGCGGTTCTTGACGGATTAGTATTTAATTCCTTTGTAGATTGCCGTCCTCGCTGTCGTCGGTCCTCCTTCCTGGTTGTCCTGTGCTGAGTCGATTTCTTCTCCGAAAATCCTTCACCGCAGAGAGAGAGAGAGAGAGAGAGAGAGAGAGAGAGAGAGAGAATGGGAGAGATAATTAAAGCGAGGGAAAGAGAGAAGGGGAGACATACAGACAGAGAAAAAATCGAACACACGAGACATGCAAAATGGAAGCAAAAATTCAAGCGAAGAAAGGCATTCAATTTCCCGTCTCTAATTATCAATCGCTTTATCAGTATTCCCCTCTTTCTTATCTGACTTTCCCCTTTCCTCTCGGCTTTATCACCTCTCTTCCCTCTTCCAATCTGCATTACCCTCCTCTTATTCTTCTATTGCTAGTTTTATTCTTCCAATTCCCTGGTTCTTCTTGAGGGGGATACACACGAGGATTCTGTACGACAATTTTGTGATGGGACATAATTTTTGGAGTACTTTACATTTAAACTGAAGGTAAGCTATATGAAGAGGCTGCAATTTGGAAAAGTTCTAATTCGGAAGCAGCCCTAATGAAAATTGCTGGATAAATTTGGCGGATAAAATTAGCGGATAAAATTGTCACATAAAATTGCTGGATAAAATTTATGTATAAAATTGCTGGATAATATTTGTAGATAAAATTGCCGGAAGTAGATCTCGTGTGACTCTGTCCCTAGTTATCACGTCTCCTTGTGTTAATATGACTGTTATTGGCGTTTCTTCCATCTCCTTCATTCTTCATTTGGTACTTCGCTATAATTATGTCCTCATCTACTCGGTTATGTTTTCTCAATAACGTTTTAGTTTAGTTATAAACAATCGAAAGGGCGTATGGACATTCAGCTTACTTTTCTTGTTATACAGTACATATACACGTGTGTTCGATAGCGTGTGTGTGTGTGTGTGTGTGTGTGTGTGTGTGTGTGTGTGTGTGTGTGTGTGTGTGAGTTATACTATACCTACACAATGGTAAGTGATATCGCTTGGCTATGTATGTGCCGTGTGGAATTATGAACGATGGTTACTATCATAGTTTGTTATTACTTTTTAACCATAGTTACATCAACAAGGCCATTGTTACTAATCTACAGCAGAACTTTACGTTATAACCATAAAGTATGCCCCAACTATGATTGCATGATATGATAAGCTTTAATTAATTTTACAGTGCGAGGTAAAATCATGCAGTGGTTGTCACAATAACATACTAATGATAAGGCATTGTACTGAAGGAGCATAAGAAAAAGACGCTGAATCATATCGTTAAATATTAGTCACTGTCCTCACTTTAAGACACACATCCCACATACAATGTTGACCAATGTCATGCCATATCCATGACTTCTGCGAAATAACCGAGCTTATCGTGATGTTTTACAGTTTTGATTATCATAACTTAACTTACTCTAATGTAACACTAACCAACCGGTGGTTACAAATGAGATATAACTCCCACCCATTCCACCCGCAATCACTTATGATCCATTCAAACCACTCATAATACTCACTATACCAGTCCACATCACAAACAACCTATGTCTATTCATCAACATAATCACGATCTCTCTATCCATTCTATAATCGATGATCTCTCTTTAGCGGTACTACAAGTGCTCGGGACTGCGTTTTGGGGGATTTTGTAGCTCATGTACTGTACAGATGGCCCCATGAATATCCAATCACTCCGTCATTGTACTGTATGTATGGAAGAAAACATAGTATGATAGACCTACAGGAATAATTTGCTACAAAATCGTTAAATGATCAAATACATTAACGGCAGTATAAGAAACTATACTCCCGGACAATATTTATGAGACGACCACTCATTTTCCTCGCTCCAAACTCAATCGTACTATACTTTATGCCATACATAAATTCACTTGAGTGGTTACCAATTCATGTGACCAACTCTACTTAGCGCGACACCTGGAACAGTGATATGTAGTCCCAGCCACGACCTATTTAATCTTTCTAGGTAAATAGAGGCGGTCGTGCTCAGGTGGTCGTGCTTCAGCACGGCCTTCTATATACAAGGCCTGTGCGCTGGGTTAGTGACGTCAGCACTACGTCACACATTTGGCCCATCTGCCTGTGACCTGACCAATACCAAGGCCACCTCTGCTTGAGGTGGCCTTGGTTGGTCAGGTCGGCCTAAGTGTGTGACGTAGTGTATATAGAAGGCCGTGGCTTCAGTCCCCAGCCCTTACCCCAGCCCTAGTAGTATAGTCTCAATCCGGCTGAACAGAGAGAGGGAGGGGCGGGTTGGGATGTATGAGGGGGGGGGGGGGGGGTATTACCCCCCCCCCCCTCCTTTCAAGCTCAGCTCCCTCCTTCCCATCTCCCCTCCCCTTCCACGTACACATACACACACACACACACTCCGTAAATAACATTAGGCCTACCATTCATGACACTGATAACACTATACATTACCAAACCAAGTCAAACGAACAGGTGTAGCATAATGATGCCAGCGGCATTAGAATATAGAAAATATACTGTATATGTAGACAAAACATACTGTATATGTAGACAAAACATACTGTATATGTAGACAAAACATACTGTATATGTAGAAAAAACATACTGTATATGTAGAAAAAACATACTGTATATGTAGACAAAACATACTGTATATGTAGACAAAACATACTGTATATGTAGAAAAAACATACTGTATATGTAGACAAAACATACTGTATATGTAGAAAAAAACATACTGTATATGTAGACAAAACATACTGTATATGTAGACAAACACATACTGTATATGTAGACAAAACATACTGTATATGTAGACAAAACATACTGTATATGTAGAAAAAACATACTGTATATGTAGACAAAACATACTGTATATGTAGACAAAACATACTGTATATGTAGACAAACACATACCGTATATGTAGACAAATCATACTGTATATGTAGACAAAACATACTGTATATGTAGACAAAAACATACTGTATATGTAGACAAAAACATACTGTATATGTAGACAAAACATACTGTATATGTAGACAAAACATACTGTATATGTAGACAAAAACATACTGTATATGTAGACAAAAATCAAACAGTCGTATATCCCTAGAGGCGTAGCTCCAGAAAAGGAAGTGATATATCTTACCAGTACTTGGAGAAAATGCCAATCCAGATCATCTAAGTTAATCCAATAAAGCCACTGCGCCGCGAAGATGAAGTGGAGACGGTACACCTGGCGAGAAGAGTAAGCTGGACTGTGATATTACGTTCTTGTGTGGGAGATCTTTCAACACACCGCACTGGCAACGAGGTATACATATTTTATTCGCTACTACCGGAAATGATGCTATTGTACCCTGCCCTTTCAACCTCCACTATTATTACTCTACTATCCTATCATACTTACTGTACTTCCGTTTCCGTTCGTACGATTATGCACATCAAATAAGAACAATATTCGTATTTTATTCATTTTTAGAAGGACTAGAATTTACCGCTTGAATTCTAGTAAGCCGTGGAGTTGCCATTAGTCGCCATATCAGTGAGATAGCGGGCCGCTGAACCAAGTTGCACGAAGTCTATGGCTGGCTGGAATGTTTCGAGTCTTGGTTCATCCGGTTTCAATGTGAATCATTTCTCCCATAAGTGTCGGACACTCACACATGTAACGAATTATTAACACATATTTTCACATACATCGTAAGATCAATAGATACTAAACAGATGCAAAATAAACCTGTAATTGAACATAAATTGCACGAACAACCTAGGAATTTACAGTCGAGTCAATTCTGATGCAGTTTGAAGCCCCGAACTGATAAACGAACCTCTGAAACGAAACGCTTTATTATCTAGTTTCCCAGGACAAATCAGAGGGATGAAGGGAGATAGAGTATTGGAACTTGTGAGTGTGAGTGTTGTGTGTGGCATCTCGGCTAATATCAAGCTTTATACAACGATATCTGGCCCTTCACAGACAATTCATCCTTCACAACGTTGCATAAGGTAAGTAATTATTTATATCAAGGCCCTATCTAATTGAAGCATACCTAATTATGTCATATGAGAGCAGGTCTTTGCCTGGAGCCTACCCCCTCATCAGCCATATTTGAAATTTATGAAAACGTATTAAGCTTCCATAGCATAATTTTGTCACAATCACTCACCAAATAAACGTATAGAATCTTGGTATGGCTTAGTGGATATTAAATCGGTAACTTCTGCTTGGTAGACTGATAATAATTGTTATAAGATCGGATCATGAGAGGGTTGTGAGGCTGAAATTTCTGGCTTCACTACTTTCAGATGTTTACTGGGGGGGGGGGGGATTTTGTGCGCGCGTAACGGAGCGTTTGTATGTATGCGTGTATATGTGTGTGGGGTGGAAGGAAGGGGGGGGGGGGGGGTGACGAGGGATGTTATAAGGACCCTGTAGAGCTAAAATTATTGTGTTTTTGAGGTGGTCGTGGCCATAATTTCGGAACTGTTGGTGATGGTACGGGTTGCATGCTGTTTATGACTAGTGTTGCCATGTATATATATATATTATATTGTGCGTGTGTGTGTTATTCTTTTACTTGTTTAAAGGACAGTGGGGTAGGCATTCGGTTATTATATTGATGCTATTAATACTATGTTGTATTTTTGTGTATGATATTTATTTATTTTTTCTTTAGGGCTCTAATCTAACAACAATATTCAGATTAAAATAGACCTCTCGTAATCAGTTAGTTTATATCTATGTTAATGAGTTCAATACGATGAAGACCAAACTATACACACCTGCACACGCAATACACGGACTAATATGTATGGATGGATGGATGGTATTGTATGTATATAGTCTTGAGGGTTACTTGTTCCTATGTTAACAACGAGTGCGTGGTAAAATGCTAATTACGTTTACATACTGTATAAATAGTGACGTAAAATGAGTTAATTATGTCTTATTGCTCCCCCACCCACCTCTCCCTCCTTCATCCCACACCTCTCTCCCTCCTTCACCCCTCCATGTTTCAGTCCCTCCCTTCCTCCCTCACCCCACTCTGCTTCAGCCCCTCCCTCCCTCCCTCATCCCACCCTGCATCAGCCCCTCTCTCCCTCCCTCATCCCACCCTGCATCAGTCCCTCCCTCCCTCACCCCACCCTGCTTCAGCCCCTCCCTCCCTCATCCCACCCTGCATCAGTCCCTCCCTCCCTCATCCCACCCTGCTTCAGCCCCTCCCTCCCTCCCTCACCCCACTCTGCTTCAGCATGTCTCTCACCAACACACCGCCACAAAACTACTACCTTGTGTTGCCAGACGTTTCCTAAACTCATATTCTATACAATTGATTAATTTATTGATATTACGAGGATACAGTTGGATTGGGAAATATATGTCTAAATAGTAATCAGGATAGGAAACTGTTCCAGGTGTGTGAGAATGTTTGTTGTCAATGCTAAGTTGTCAACTCTACCATATGCATAATATATTAAAGTCAATTCCATTATACAAACATAAGATTTTTTTCCTTCAGTAAAAGTCAATTCATACATTTATAACGTACACTCCTTTCAGATAGCCTATGTCAATCTGTATCACTTTACAAGCACACACATACACGCAAACATACAAAGGCATAGAGGAATAAAAGATAATAGCATAACATAAACTAGACCTAACAAGGCTGCTCGTGTATAGATAAATGAGAGAAGTAGCACTTATCTCAGGGTGTGCATGTACCACTTATCTTGGCTTTGTCAGTAAGACACAATACAAATATAATTATGTGCTGTACATAAAGTTTTATTATATCAATACACACACACACACACACACAAACACACACACACACACACGCACATACACAAACACTTATTTCCCTTCGCAGCTTTAGATACTGAACGAATACTGTGGGAATGAGGGCTGTTTACGAAGATTATATGAATTAGCATTCCCTTATCTAAAGGTAGCTTAATATTTCCATTTATTTCGTGCATTAAATGCGAAGGTAAAAATATTGTTTAATAATATAATAATCGCTACGCTCTCCCGCCAATCTCCCTCTGCTATCATATAACCGACACTCGCTATTATCGGTCTTATCACTCCCTCTTATCTACCAGTTTATCGCTTACTCTCGCCAACGCTTCATTTACTACTTGAAATCAAACAAGCCAATCGCGGTGTCTAATTTGTGTGACGTTACTCATGTTAACCAATAAGATCACGGGTGAAGTTATGTATATACTGTACAGCATACTCCTCTACGTCACACTGTACAGCATACTCCTCTACGTCACACTGTACAGCATACTCCTCTACGTCACACTGTACAGCATACTCCTCTACGTCACACTGTACAGCATACTCCTCTACGTCACACTGTACAGCATACTCCTCTACGTCACATCGAATAATCTTTATGGATTTTATATACGAATGTAAAAATCCAAGTCTTTATCAATGTAGCATGAATATATAATTGTCTCACCTTCCCTACTAGCATATTTTATCATCTTCATCTCTTGTTTATCTTGTGTGTATGGTACTGATATTTGGATTGCAACATAATATAATTCTTTTCTCACATTCATGCTTTATATTTTTAACTTTTTGTCTCTCTATCTCACTCTCTCTCTCTCTCTCTCTCTCTCTCTCTCTCTCTCTCTCTCTCTCTCTCTCTCTCTCTCTCTCTCTCTCTCTCTCTCTCTCACACACACACACACACACACACACACACACACACACACACACACACATAATCTCTCTCTGATCTCTCTCTCTCTCTCTCTCTCTCTCTCCTACACTCTAGATAATTAATGGAACAACGACAAAGGGAGATGAATGAGACTTGAGACGAATGCGAATAATGATGAATATGTAAACAAAGAGAGAGGGCGAGGGAAGAGAGAGAGAGAGAGAGAGAGAGAGAGAGAGAGCGAGAGCGAGAAAGAGAGAGAGATCAGAGAGATATTATGCGTGTGTGTGTGTGTATGTGTGTGTAAGTAAAATATATAACAAACAAAGAGAGAGAGTGAATAAATGAAGACATACAGTACTTGCTTTTAACAATTAATTGTATATATATTTATTAAATATTGTCAGATTGTATCTGTGTAAAGCAAATTTTAACTGCAACTGTCTAAATTGAGAGAGAGAGAGAGAGAGAGAGAGAGAGAGAGAGAGAGAGAGAGAGAGAGAGAGAGAGAGAGCGGAGAGAGACGAAGAGTGAGATAAGGAATATGATGAGATTTTGTAAGATAATATTTCACTAAAAATTAGTATCATTGTTTGTTTGTATCGGTCACCTTTGTATTTGCTTCAGTTCGTCTATCTAACTTTAATTGATGATTGTCCTTTTTGCAACATTGATCTATATTCTTATTATAATAGATTAGTTTTCTTCTGAAGCCTATACTCAAATAATGATCTTATCTTTTATTGTCTGATAGCACCCCCCCCCCCTCTCTCTCTCTCTCACACACACTCTCTCTCTATCTATCTATCTATCTATCTATCTATCTATCTATCTATCTATCTCTCTCTCTCTCTCTCTCTCTCTCTCTCTCTCTCTCTCTCTCTCTCTCTCTCTCTCTCTCGCTTACCGTCAAACTATTTAATTATCGTTCAATTCTTCCTCTTTTCGCATTTGTCCTCCGAGTTACTTCAAAAGCCGCATTGTTTTCACCCTCTATCTTTTGTTTTTGCTTTACTTTTTTTATTTTCCTTTTTTCCACCTCTCTTCATTTCCTGTGGCGGGTTCTTTCTTCCTCCGCTCTCTCCCCTTCCTCTTTCTCTCCGGCAAATATTTCCATGCAAATCATTTCGCTGATATTCGCTCAGCGATTTGTCACAGTTAATTTAATTTCCGTGTTAATTTATGCACCCTAATTCTTTTGATCTGACTCTTTATCTATAGCATTTTAGTTTGACCCCTTGAGATTATGTTGGCTATCATTAGACGATATTATTCAGTTTAGGAAGACTCTGTGGTAGTCAGAGGCGTAATTGATTTTTTTTTTTTTTTTTTTTTTTTACCCCCTTAGGTTCCTAGAGGTTCTTCATAAAGTGCACAAAATCGTCTATTGATAGCCCAAATAAACTGCTAAAACGCTTCTTAATTCTCATGGGGTTCATTTTCCCCAAGCGGTTTCACTGGCTCGATTATCTCTATAACCTTTTCAGTACAACGACGCAAATTTTGTCTTATTCGTTTTACTATTGGACGATTTGCTTTTATACCACTCCTAGGGCTCAAAAGGGCAAAGCATATCTCCATAAACTATCTAAATAACGCAAGTCCACCTTAAACTGCAGGAAATCATCTAAAGTTGAACAGAATACAATGTTAAAATGGGGGTTATCGTCCTGAAGGGGTTAAAATGGGGGTTATCGTCCTGAAGGGGTTAAATATATGGTACAATTTTAATCTAATTATTGCTAACACTAGATATTGTTTTCAGTTTAGGAAAGACCTCTTCGGGGTATTAATATGGTAAAAACTCGGAATTACGGAGAGGTATTTAGTTTGTTCCCTAGACCTCCATCAAGCTAAAAATTACACCCCCTTGAGTCCCTTTCAAGATAAATTTGTACATTTTTCGGTAGAAAAATGTCCCGGCCGAAGGCCAGTTCCTCTTAAATTACAGGCTCGCTGTCGCTCGCCAGGATCAAATCGACACCTGAATTGCACGAAAGGTCTTAATATGGGGTGAAAGTTCTTAAAATCGCTAAACTAATGGGGCAAACGTTTTATAATATCAAAAGCAATGGGGCTAAACATGAGGGAGAAAGGGGTCAAGAAAAAAAATCCCTCAAGTGGAGATCTCCCCTTAACGCTTTGATTCTCATAGGTCCTTCATCGCCTGAATAAATTTGTCCAATGGAAGCAAGACTAATATGAATAAGAGCATCATAGTACCAGATGAATACCAGTAAACATAAAGCAACTGGGGCCCATCGACCTCATCCAAAATCCTTGTCCGTGTACGTACCTTAACCCTTTCTGTACCAGTGACGTCTTTTAAGTTTTATTCTATCTATATTCAGACGATTTTGTGCAGTTTAAGAAGGATCTGTGATAGTAAAAAGAGTTCAAAACCTGTTATTTGCTGGAGGCCCTTTCTCTCTCTCCACTTCCCTCTTTCCTCCACCTCCTCCACCACTGTCTCGTGACCTTCACGTGACCACAACTGTATATTTCATCAGCTGACTGCTAATACTTATGTTACATTTATGTTATGAAGTCTTTTGTCTTTAGCATCACTGTATATTTGTTAGCTATTCACAACAAGAATGCACGAAATCAGACAGTTTGGAAGACGATTGTCAAGCGGCAATTGCTTTCTCCCGTGAATTCCAGTATAGCAACTAGGCTTCACATTCCTCCGGCTCCTGTATTTCTCTTCTTGCATGAGTTGTTGCCTCTCCCCCTGCATGATGACCGGCACACACTTGGAGGTTTCCGGCCGCTTACCGCACATTATCTTTCGTTACATCCTTTATATACTTTCCAAAGATTCGTCTTAACACTTCACCCACCGAAACCGATCTGGGAGTAACAATATCGAGTAACCTAAAACCGAGTCAACAATGTTCAGAAGTTATTAAGAAGGCAAACAAAATAATTGGCTTTATAGGCAGGTCATTTGAGCATAAATCCAAAGACGTTATCCTAACCCTTTACAATTCCTTAGTCCGCCCTCTTCTGGAATACTGCGTTCAATCCTGGTGCCCTTATTACCAAAAAGATATAGACAAGCTAGAACGAGTTCAACGTAGAGTTACCAAAATGATACCTAGCCTAAAGAACAAACCATACGAGGAGCGTCTTAGAGAATTAAATCTATTTCCTTTAACCCAGCGCAGATTAAGAGGTGACTTAATTCAAGTGTTCAAAATCATCAAAGGCATCGACAAAATTAACTGTAGTAAGTACTTCACTATCGACCAATCTAATTACACGCGGGGAAACGGGTGCAAAATTATTGGTAAATCTTTTAACTCACACGAAGCTAAAAATGTCTTCTTCAATCGAGTTGTCAACTTATGGAATGGGCTTCCCCGAGATGTTATAGACTGCAGCACCGTTGATTCATTTAAACTTCGCCTAGACAAATATCTCGCATCAAACCCGCGACTGACTGCGTTTGTAAATGAATAACTTTATTTTATCCTCCCCTCAGTTACTAACCCATCTGTCCCCTACTAACTTCCTAATCCTGCCACGGACATTAGTTTCAGGGCAGTAGTTCCCTTTCCAATGTTCCCTTACCTACTCTAAACCACTGTTTGGACACTTGATCCTCAGTGTTTTGGATGACAAGCAGCCTAGAAGGGTCACTAGATCTGTTGTTGCTTGATTTCCTTTGTACTCCTTTGTACCCCGACTGTTCTGTATCTAGATTCGTGTCCAGTGGTATTAGACGACAAGCTGTGAAAGCTTCCAAGTGTTGACAAAGAGTAGTGGCCATCTGTTTTGCAAGAGCTACCAGAGCTCTGCATAAGTCAGTCGCTGCATTTCCAATGACTGCGCTGCTCAGAATTGTTCTCCAACCATTTGCATCCAGACCTGCTTGGACAACATTAGATTAAATATATACAATAGTTCTAATTTATATATCAAAATTTTGTACTGGAAACCAAATTGTAATTCCAAAGTGTCACCAAGTAATTTATAATAGGCAAATGGGTTCAAATTGTTTATGCCGATTCTAGTATAAATTTTAATTTTGTTTAATTTTCTGATAATTCATCTATATTCAATAATAACATTCAGTAACTTAAATATTTAAGATAAAATACTATGTATTTGAAAATACGATTGTATCTTTAAAATATTTGCTTCAATTGCTCGTGTATAGATATAATTTCAACGTGTAAACAAAGACGGAAGTATCTCTCTCTCTCTCTCTCTCTCTCTCTCTCTCTCTCTCTCTCTCTCTCTCTCTCTCTCTCTCTCTCTCTCTCTCTCTCTCTCTCTCTCTCTCTCTCTCTCTCTCACCAAACACAAAGTGCATATCAGTGTGAAATGAGTTCCTGTTTTGCGTTGAGAGATAATATGTAGGTGAATATGCTGACCGGGCTTACAGCAATTCCTAGGTTGTGATATATTTGATTTTGTGGTCGAGGATTCAAGCCGCGCATCTCATCAAACTATTGTTATATTTTACTTTATTAATTGAATTATGGTTCATTATCTATCTATCAATATGAATACTTGTCCATAATATGATGTTCTAGGTTCGAATCCTGGTTAACGAGAATTAAGGGGAGATGTCCACTTGAGGGATTTTTTTCTTGACTCCTTTCTCCCTTATGTTTAGCCCCATTGTTTTTCTAATTTTAAGACGTTTGCCCAATTAGTTTGGCGATTTTAAGAACTTTCACTCCATTTATGTCACTTTTAAGACCTTTCGTCCCATTTAGGTGTCGATTTTTTCCTGGCGAGCGACAGCGAGCCTGTAATTTAAGAGGAACCGGCCTTGGGCCGGGACATTTTTCTACCGAAAAATATACAAATTTATCTTGAAAGGGGGTCTAGGGGGTGTAATTTCAAGTTTGATGGAAGTCTAGGAAACACACTAAAAACCTCCCCTTAAGTCTATATGTACGGTATGGTCGTGTGTTTACAGTATGTGGGTGAAAACATTATTTTACATACAAACGTAATGCGTTCTGAAATTATTGGTATATGACAAATCCAAATCATGGAAGCAAAGGAATATTAGTGAAGTATTCTTAACTCTACCAGCACAGTGCAGTCATATTCTGTTAACACATACACAAACCAAACATGTACGAATAACACCGCTGGTGCAATTGTTACGCACACACACACACACACACACACACACACACACACACACACACGCACACGCACACGCACACACATAAAAGTTACACACAAGCACAGAAAATGTAAACACACACACACACGCACACACAGTTTGCACAATGCACTTTAATAATTGTAATCAATTTCTCCGGATATTACATGTATAATTTAAATATCGTGAGAAGATATTAGCAAAAACAGGTATTATGGAGCACACAGAAATACACACACTCACACACACACACACACGCACACACACACGGTATTTGATTAATATAATGATTCGCCTTTAAAACAATAACGGAACATTCTCTCTCTCTCTCTCTCTCTCTCTCTCTCTCTCTCTCTCTCTCTCTCTCTCTCTCTCTCTCTCTCTCTCTCTCTCTCTCTCTCTCTCTCTCTCTCAAAAACAACGCCGGTCTGAAAGGCGACCAAAACATGGATTTTGATTGGCCAGCCCCTTTGTTTACATCGTGGAGTGGAGTTGCCAGACGTGACCAGAATACTAAACTAAACAAACAGCCATATTTTCACTGTTGAATAAGAGAGCAGTTACTCTATTTTATCGAACGTAAGCCAATAAATACTACTCTCTTTTATGATGGTGAATTCGGTGATAAATACGACTTGATGCACTTGGACTGATTGAAGTGACAGAATTGACAGATTTTATTCTTTGATGGTGTTAATAATTTTTATTTTTCTATGTGTATGAAGGAGACAAACGACAGGTTGCCTGTAACGAGTGTCTCCCCTAAAGCCAAAAGAGTGACAGAGCCAAATTCCAGGGATGTTGGGGTCAAAATGCCTGGACAAACGAAGTTTAAAGCAGTTTAAGTCATAGGACGAAGGAAAGAACGATTGAGAGAGAGACTTCCAGAGTTCACTTGTTGAGCAGAAGAAAGACTGAGAAAAATTGCCAATTCTTGGGTTGGAGAGCTGGACGGAATAGGAGTGAGACTGTGTTGAAAGGCGGGTGCCTCGCACTCGCCGCAAGAGAGCTCTGAAGAACACTGATTGTTGTAATAGCGATAGTAGAGTGAAAAAGATGCAACAATGCAGCATGTAGAAAGAGGTTATAGGGAACTAGTAAGAGGAAGCAAGTTGATGAGGCGAAATGCTTTTGATTCTTTCGAGAAGAGCGGTATGAGTGGAACCTCCCCACAATGTGCCTCGAACAGAGCAAGAAGCGGTGCATGGGTGAAGAACCCACGGAGCCGGTTGAGCACACCTAACTTTTGAACAGCTGTTTTTAGCAAGAGTGGTAATAATGATCTTTCCGAGAAAGGTTGGAAGAAAAAGATACACCTAGAATATTGAAGATGAAGGGTTGATTTGTTTATTGTGAAGAGTAATTGATAGTCTTGCGGAAGATTGAGGCGGGTAGATAGAGGGAGCAATTCGGTCTTGGAGGCATTGAAAGTAACAAGATTTGTTCTGACCCAATCAGAAATAATTGATAGATCAGAAGATAGGTGTGCCAGGTCACGTGAGTTTTGGAGTGATTGCATGTACTGTACAGTAGCGGTCATTAAGGGGGGATGGTTAGTTTTTCTGATCCCTCTTCTCCCTCATGTTTAGCCCAATTAGTGTTCAGATTTTAAGACGTTCGACCCTTTAGTTTGGCGATTTTAAGACCTTACACCCCATTTTGTTGTCAATATTAAGACCTTTCGTACAATTTAGTAGTCGATATCATTTTAGGGTATACCCTTTCAGTTTATATTCTGTACTATTCCTTCTCTTTAAACCTCAGAGTCTCTCTCTCTCTCTCTCTCTCTCTCTCTCTCTCTCTCTCTCTCTCTCTCTCTTTATGGTATATCTCCCTCGAATGAACCACAAGGTCTTCGAGATACTATTACTATTCCTCGTAACTCATTGTAACTCTCACTTTCCTTCTCTCCAATAATTAATGAACCCTCCCTCTCGAAGAAACAAAAACCACTTCATTTATCACAGACCCGACTATGCGCTTTTTACTGCAAACTTTCCGCTCAAAAATACGGTTAAAAAAAATGTTGGTGGGGTACTTTATTTATATTGTTTTTATTTGTTATCCTATTTTATTTATTTTGTATTTATTTATTTTTTTCGCCCCCCCGTATGCTGAAGAAAGAGATTAATCGTGTTGTATTGTGGGGGCGAAGTCAAATTTATTTTTTCGTGGCTTGCTGAAAAATGGTGTGTGTTTTGAGTTGACGTGAATGGTGTGTGGGAGAGAGAGAGAGAGAGAGAGAGAGAGAGAGAGAGAGAGAGAGAGAGAGAGAGAGAAGTTGGAAGAGCAAAGCGGAAGTACTATAATTATATGAGATAAGTGTGTGAAGCGATGACAAAAATATATATATATAACACGAGAGAGAGGGGATGAGAAATACATAGATAAACTGACCACACAGCTCCTACGATCCCTACAAGGTGACCAGGACTTAATCCTAGTATAGTTAGCAACCCTCAGAAAAATTGGAAGGAAAGGATAGTAAAAATGAGGCTCTCTCCCAACCCTCCAGCAATTTACCGGATAACCTTACAGGGCTTGTAAATCGTTTGAAGGAACTTATAGAATAGTTAGAAATGTAAAGGATATGGCATGCATACCTTCACCTTTTATTTATTTATTTAATTATTTACTTTTGTTTTGCTCAACTGAAAACTGTAAGAGAGAGAGAGAGAGAAATAGATAGATAGATAGAGAGAGAGAGAGAGAGAGAGAGAGTTACAGAGAGAGTTACACAGATACAGACCACACAGAGCTTGCCGTCCCTACCAAGCGGCCCGGCCTCAAATCTAATAAAGTAGTTGCTATTGGTTTGAAGACAGAAGCACTAAATCAGAAGCGCTTATCCCTCCCACCGACTTTTTGGGTTGGCATGAAAAATAGTTGGAAAAATGGTTGCAGCAAAAGGACACCAATTCTACTCTGAAGTTCATTGTAAGCCTTGAAATCGAAAATATACACTACATAAACATAATAACTTTTGTTTCTATATGGTTGCAGCCTCCTCGGGAAAAATATTAATAGTTATTTAATATAACCGGGTGTGTTATCATTTCATCGCTTTAAGATAGAAAATTCCACTTCGAGATGTTTGGTTGATATTGTAGTATAATTCTTGTGTTTGATTTTGTAACTGAAAGATGTTTTAGGACACGGTGCCATCTGCCAATCCATTCAAAGGAAATTTGTTTTTGTGTTTTTTAGCTCGGACGACCAATTGCAAATTCACCATGTTGAAAACAAAATATATAGACTATAGTCTCTTGAATATATAGACTATAGTCTCTTGAATATATAGACTATAGTCTCTTGAATATGGCAAATATATTGTTCTCTACCACATTCCCCGGAACTTCTTTCCACTTGTTCAACACACTGTAGATAACGAAATAGTGTTTTATATAATTGTATACAGAGAGAGTACAAAGGAGTACAAAGGAAATCAAGCAACAACAGATCTAGTGACCCTTCTAGGCTGCTTGTCCTCCAAAACACTGAGGATCAAGTGTCCAAACAGTGGTTTAGAGTGGGTAAGGGAACATTGGAAAGGGAACTACTGCCCTGCCACTAACGTGGTAGGACTAGGAAGTTAGTAGGGGACATATGGGTTAGTAACTGAGGGGAGGATAAAGTTATTCATTTACAAACGCAGTCAGTCGCGGGTTTGATGCGAGATATTTGTCTAGGCGGAATTTAAATGAATCAACGGTGCTGCAGTCTATAACGTCTCGGGGAAGCCCATTCCACAAGTTGACAACTCGATTGAAGAAGAAATTCTTAGATTCGTGCGAGTTAAAAGATTTACCAATAATTTTGCAACCGTTTCCCCACGTGTAATTAGATTGGTCGATAACGAAGTACTTACTACAGTTCATATTGTCGATGCCTTTGATGATTTTGAACACTTGAATTAAGTCGCCTCTTAATCTGCGCTGGGTTAAAGGAAATAGATTTAATTCTCTAAGACGCTCTTCGTATGGTTTGTTCTTTAGGCTAGGTATCATTTTGGTAACTCTACGTTGAACTCGTTCTAGCTTGTTTATATCTTTTTGGTAATAAGGGCACCAGGATTGAACGCAGTATTCCAGAAGAGGGCGGACTAAGGAATTGTAAAGGGTTAGGATAACTTCTTTGGATTTATGCTCAAATGACCTGCCTATAAAGCCAATTATTTTGTTTGCCTTCTTAACAACTTCTGAACATTGTTGACTCGGTTTTAGGTTACTCGATATTGTTACTCCCAGATCAGTTTTCTCTGTTTACATTCTTAAGCTGAGTGCCATTCATCGAATAGTTTGCTTTCTCATTTAGGTATCCGACATGTAGTACTTTACATTTATCCGCATTGAAACTCATTTGCCAAATTTGGGCCCAACATGACAATTTATCTAGATTGTGTTGCATATCGTCAACTTGTTCTTTTGAGAGTACGCTATTTGCAATTTTTGTATCGTCAGCAAATTTTGAGATTGTGCAGGTGAGACCCTCATCTATGTCGTTGATGTAAATTAGAAAGAGAATTGGTCCTAGTACCGATCCCTGGGGTACCCCGCTACTTACATTGGTCCATTTAGATGCCTTACCGTTTATGACTACCCTTTGCTTTCTGTTGCTGAGCCAATTTTCTATCCATTGAGATAGAAAGAGAGAGAGAGAGAGAGAGAGAGAGAGAGAGAGAGAGAGAGAGAGAGAGAGAGAGAGAGAGAGAGAGAGAGAATATTACGAGAGAAAATAATAGGAATAATTAAATCAAAATTGACCCAAAATTGTTCCCAAATCCAGCAAATAACCAATATCACGATAATTACAATACTAATACTAATAAAAGCAATAATACAAATAATAATAGCAATATAGATTATAATAAAATTACTAAAATGTAACTTGTCCCTCTGACAGTGTTCCCAGATCCGGCAAAGAGTCATAGGCAGCGTTGCCAGATCTCATCCACGAACCGATTTGAGGAAACGATCCGAAGATATTTCAGGGGATCTTTTTACCCCGGGCACAAGAAGGAGAAGAAAGGAATTGCGATGGAGAGGATTGAGGGAGGAGGAGTAGAGGAAGGGGCGAAGAAGGAGAGGGAAGAGAAGAAGGAGATGGAAGGAATTGCGATGGAGAGGATTGAGGGAGGAGGAGTAGAGGAAGGGGCGAAGAAGGAGAAGGAAGAGAAGAAGGAGAAATAGTGGACAAATAAGAGGAAGATGTATAGGTAGAAAGGAAGGGAAAGACAAAATAAGGTTACAAAATGCTACTATATAAGAAATGAGGTGGGAGGGAGAGGAAAATTGGATGAACATACACAATGGAAGACACATTATAGAACTGTGAGGAGGAGAAAGGAAAGGGGTGTAGTATGAAACAAAAATAGAGCAGGAGAAATAAAATAAATCATTGGAGGAGGAACAGAAGGAGGGGAAAGATAAAAGAGTGAAATTGGAAGTAATCGATGCAGAAGAAGAAGAAGAAGTGGGAGACCGAGTAGGGAAGAGAAGGGAAAGGATGCAAAGAAGAGGTAGTAAAAGAGGGAAATATAGACACAAAATGAAGAAGAAAGGAAGGTAAAGAAGGAGACAGAGTAAGAAAAGAAGAAGAAGAAGGAAACGAACGAAAAGCAGTAGTACAAGAAGAGGAAGAAGGAAAGTAGAAGGAGAAGAAGAAAGAGTCATGGTTGCAAGAACGGAAGAAGCACAGAAAAAAAAGGAGTAAAGAAAGGAAATATAGTAAGCATAGGAAGAAGAGAAGGAGAAGAAGAAGATAGAGTAGGGAGAGGAAGAGAAGAAGGAAGAGGCAAAGAAAAGGGAGTAAAAAAGGGAGATAGTGTAAGAAGAGGAAGAAGGGAAGGAGAAGAAGAAGAAGACGAAGACACAGTAACAAAATGAGAAAGAGGATGAGTATAACAAGAAGGTAAAGAAGAAGGAGAAAGAGCAGAAACAGGAGAAGAAGAAGAAGAAGAAGAAGAAGAAGAAAGATAATAAGAAGAAGAAGGAGAACAAATATAAGCAGGAGAAGAAGAAGGAGGAGGAGGAAAAGGAGAAGAAGTGAAGAGAGAGAATGATTACAAAGGAGTTCAAAGGAAGGCATACGTCAACAAACCTATTGATCCCGCCGAGGCTGTTTGAGAATGCACTGCTAGTCTAAATTTTATCAATACCCTTTTCAGAGCGAAGGAAAAAATCCGCATTGGCTCGGATATTTTTTAACTTTTGACTTTGATATATTAACATTCCTCAGTTGCATACAATACTCTGAAAGTACCTGGATATAAATAGCACATTATCAATTAACACTGGTACAAAAAAATATAGTGAAGAGCAAGGGAGTTTTTCCTAAGTTGCTAAAAATACATTACATTTATGTATGAATAAATGTATATATATGTGCATGAAATTTATATAGGTAAATTTATTTATTAGGGACGAGTGGTTGAACTGAACTAAATTTGAATTAACATAGACAACAGGTCATGGTAATAATTAAGAATAGAGAAACGTATGATAACAGGTCATGATAATAATTAAGGAATAGATAAACGTATGATAACAGTTCATGATAATAATTAAGAATAGATAAACGTATGATAACAGGTCATGATAATAATTAAGAATAGAGAAACGTATGATAACAGGCCATGATAATAATTAAGGAATAGAGAAACGTATGATAACAGTTCATGATAATAATTAAGAATAGAGAAACGTATGATAACAGGCCATGATAATAATTAAGGAATAGATAAACGTATGATAACAGGCCATGATAATCATTAAGAATAGATAAACGTATGATAATAGGCCATGATAATAAACAAAAAATAGAGAAACTTATGATAACAGGCCATGATAATAATTAAAGAATCGATGAACTTATGATAACAGGCCATGATGATTAAGAAACAATAGATAAACGTATGATAACAGGCCATGATAATTGATACAGAATAGATAAACAAATGAGTACTAAGGAAATCAAGCAACAACAGGCCATGATAATAATTAAAGAATACCCACAATCCGAAAAGAGGGTTTTATTGTAAAGTCACGACAGTTTCAAGGTCTGTTGAGTACTCTTGAGTGCGTCTTGAGACCTCTCCACACCTTAAGGGGAAGCATTTTGTTTTTCTGGACCCTCTTCTATCTCATTCTTAGCCCCATTAGTTATGAGTTTTAGACATTCGCCCCATTATTTTGGCGAATGTAAAACCGTTGGTGCCCTTTAGGTGTCCATCTTTTTTTCTGGCGAGCGATAGCTCGTTAATATATGATGGCAGCAAGCAATAAACATAATGCATAAATCTAAGACAAAAACATACTAAAAACTAAATCGAGGGTAGTGACATACATCTTGAGAGACAAACACGGTTGGTGGAATGGTTGGTTACAAATTGCATGATGAAACGATAATGGCAAAATATATGACATTAAATACTAAACATTAGAGTGCTCAAATTGATAACACGAAAGAATGCTGAAGAATATGATAAGGGGAAGAGAATACAGACTTGCGAGTAGGCTAACACAAAAAAGTAAAATTAAGAGGAGTGCGGAAAACTGGACATAAAAATCATAAACGATATGTAAATAGACAAAAGTGGAGAAATAAATGATGATACATTGAGAAAAGGGGTAGTATTGATAGGCGATGGAGGGAGAAATCTGGCAACCATGTCCACATACAATTATAATATGAATTGTTCAAATTACTAAAATAGAAAGTATTATAATAATGTGAAGGAAAATATAAAACAACAGATATTCGAGTCGACTAAATATGAAATAAAGAATGCTATGAAATAACTGGACATAAAAATAATAAGAAATAAAATAGAAATGGAGAAATATATGCTGAATGGCACAGGAAGGAGGTGGAAGGTGTTGCAGGGTGACATCTGGCAACACTGTCCATACAAGAAGTTAATAATAGCTGTTAAAAATGTTAATAAGGAATAAAACAGCAAAATCAAACTAAGGCATAAAGATAATCTGAATATAGCACAAAAGTATATCCAAGAATATTATGGAAAACTGGACATCAAAAAGTTAAAAGTAAAATAAAAATGAAGAAATATATGTTGAAAGAAAGAGGAAAGAGGTGGTGATGGAAGGTGATGGACTGTGAAATCTGGCAACACTGTCCCACCAAGTCAGCTCAATCCGGGTAAAGAGTGTCACATACGATATATTTTCATGGCATTTTTTCTTTCTCGGCAAGTGTGTGTGTGTGTGTGTGTGTGTGTGTGTGTGTGTGTGTGTGTGTGTGTGTGTGAGAGAAAGAGATTGTCACTTATACCCAAGGTTAAACTTTTTGACCTATAGAGACCCGCTTAATTTTTGCAGCCTTATAAATGATAAATTGGAGTATTGTTGGCGTAATCCCAGCCTTTTGAAAGAGAGAGAGAGTATGTGTGTGTGTGTAAATGGTAGTATGTATGTGTCTGTGTATGTGTACGTTAGTGTGATTGATTTTGTGTATGAGACTATACACATTACCAGACGCCAATCATCCAGATAAAGACAGAAATGGTGTGAATTCAACTTTCACTATAATTCAATCACCCAAAGTTATCTATGCCTTCAGTCTAGTTGCCAATATAGAAAAACAAAAACAAACAAAGAAAAATACACCAATAAACAAATATATTGCTGCAAAATTGGCGTCATAAAATTGCCAGATAAATCGTTGGTGTGATCCGGATTTACAGGAGGACGTGAAAAAGACCTCTCGTGAAATATGGCCCATGGGACCTTCATTTACAGACTTCGACACTCTGGCGTAACTTCCGTCTTTTTCTGGTTACCATCCAACGGTTTTCCTCAGCTTATAATATACCTCTAGGATTGATATGCGATCTAAACAAAAACAAATACTCTGACTAACGTAGCGCCTTCTTAAGGGGAGATCTCCACTTAAGGGATTTTTTTCTTGACCCCTTTCTCCCTCATGTTTAGCCCCATTGCTTTTGATATTATAAAACGTTTGCTCCATTAGTTTAGCGATTTTAAGAACTGTCACCCCATATTAAGACCTTTCGTGCCATTCAGGTGTCAATTTTATCCTGGCGAGCGATAGCGAGCCTGTAATTTAAGAGGAACACGCCTTCGGCCGGGACATTTTTCTACCGAAAAATTTACAAATATATCTTGAAAGGGACTCAAGGGGGTGTAATTTTAAGCTTGATGGAGGTCTAGGGAACAAACTAAATACCTCCCCTTAAACTGCCTAAAATCGTCTAATGTCAGCGAGAACAATAGGTAATAAATGCGTCATCATACTGAAGGGGTTAAAGGGAGTTGGGCGTATTTTTTGCTCATTTATGTAATTTTTTAATATTTTTTAGTTTCCTCCCCAGGCCTTCATCAATCTTAAGAATACATCCCCCAAGACCCTCCTTCAAGATATGTTTGTACATATTGCAATAGAAAAATATCCCGGCGTAAGTCCGGTTCCTCTTAAATTACAGGCTCGCTATCGCTCACCAGGAAAAAATCGACACCTAAATGACGCGAAAAGTCTAAATATTGTCAAAGAAATGGGGTGAAAGGTCTTAAAATCGCCAAAGTAATGGTACAAACGTCTTAAAATCTGAAAGCTAATGGGACTAAGCATGAGGAAGAAGAAGGGGGAACCAGAAAAGCAACCCATCTCCTCTTAACCCCTTCTGTACCGGCAACGTCTTTTGTGTTTGATTTCAGCTACATTTAAACGATTATATGAAGCTTAAGAAGGATTATAATTATGGTAGCTATAAGGATTAATTGAGATAATCTGTTGCCTTGTAATGGGTACACGTCCATCCTAAGCTGTACATAAACGTCTAACAGTTACCAGAATACAATGCAAAGTACAGCACCGGTACATAAGGGGTTACACATGGGGAAAGGTTGCTGCCAATACTATATCGAACGAAGGTAAACAAAAAACACACAAAATAAATACTAGTTAATGATAAAATACTATATATATATATATTCCATTCAGTTTCAGAAAGATCACTATTTGTTTCTGCTTATTTTGTTTCTGAAGGTGTTGGAAACCACCTCAGCCAGGTTTGATAAATAGTATGGATGTCTGGAGTAGTCTAACTTGAAGCACATTTAAGGGGAGGTATTTACTTTGTTCCCTAGACCTCCATTAAGCTAAAAATTATACCCCCTTGAGTCCCTTTCAAGATAAATTTGTACATTTTTCGGTAGAAAAATGTCCCGGCTGAAAGCCGGTTCCTCTTAAATTACAGGCTCGCTGTCGCTCGCCAGGATAAAATCGAAACCTAAATGGCACGAAAGGTCTTAAAATTGACAGAAATGGGTCGAAGGTTCTTAAAATCGTCAAAATAATGGGGCGAACGTCTTAAAATTAGAAAAGCAATGGGGCCAAACATAAGGGAGAAAGGAGTCAAGAAAAAAATCCCTCAAGTGGATATCTCCCCTTAACTAATTTTTTATTTTTTTGGTCGATATATTTATTTATTCACTTACTTTGTAGTGTCATCCCTAGCCCTCCATCAAGCTTAAACAAAACCCCCATAGACACCCTTTCAAGAAAAATTTATACATTTTTCAGTAGAAATATGTCCCTTTCGAAGGTCGGTTCCTCTTATAGGCTTGGTATCACTCGCCAGGGAAAAACATCAACACATACAGATACCACATACCACATACAACATGCATCAACACATACAGATACCACATACCACATAAAACATCAACACATACAGATACCACATACCACATACAACATCAACACATACAGATACCACATACCACATAAAACATCAACACATACAGATACCACATACAAAACATCAACACATACAGATACCACATACCACATAAAACATCAACACATACAGATACCACATACCACATACAACATCAACACATACAGATACCACATACCACATACAACATACCACATACAGATACCACATACCACATACAAAAACATCAACACATACAGATATCACATACCACATACAACATCAACACATACAGATACCACATACCACATACAGATACCACATACCACATACAAAACATCAACACATACATATACCACATACAACATACAACATCAACACATACAGATACCACATACCACATACAAAACATCAACACATACAGATACCACATACCACATACAACATCAACACATACAGATACCACATACCACATACAAAACATCAACACATACAGATACCACATACCACATAAAACATCAACACATACAGATACCACATACCACATACAAAAACATTAACACATACAGATACCACATACAACATCAACACATACAGATACCACATACCACATACAACATCAACACATACAGATACCACATACCACATACAGATACCACATACCACATACAAAAACATCAACACATACAGATACCACATACCACATACAAAACATCAACACATACAGATACCACATATCACATACACCATCAACACATACAGATACAACATACCACATACATCAACACATACATATACCACATACCACATACAACATCAACACATACAGATACCACATACCACATACAACATCAACACATACAGATACCACATACCACATACAACATCAACACATACAGATACCACATACCACATACAACATACATCAACACATACAGATACCACATACCACATCAACACATACAGTTACCACATACCACATACAAAAACATCAACACATACAGATACCACATACCACATCAACACATACAGATACCACATACCACATACAGATACCACTTACAAAAACATCAACACATACAGATACCACATACCACATACAAAACATCAACACATACAGATACCACATACAACATCAACACATACAGATACCACATACCACATCAACACATACAGATACCACATACCACATACAACATCAACACATACAGATACCACATACCACATACAACATACATCAACACATACAGATACCACATACCACATACAACATCAACACATACAGATACCACATACCACATACAACATCAACACATACAGATACCACATACCACATCAACACATACAGATACCACATACAACATACATCAACACATACAGATACCACATACCACATACAACATCAACACATACAGATACCACATACCACATACAACATCAACACATACAGATACCACATACCAAAACATCAACACATACAGATACCACATACCACATCAACACATACAGATACCACATACCACATACAACATCAACACATACAGATACCACATACAACATCAACACATACAGATACCACATACCAGATACAACATCAACACATACATATACCACATACCACATACAACATCAACACATACAGATACCACATACCACATACAACATTTTAACACTCTAACCACTACACCACCCATGTATCTCGATATTTCAGAGGGGGTATATATTTAGCCTAATAGATTCTGTTGACCAAGAAACTGATCTACTATTCCTTAAGTTGCAGTCTAATTAGGGAACTATTGGATGGCTCAAAAGATGTCAACCCCAATTAGTGTTCCATTATGCACAGGTGACCAGCTCGACTTATTGGGGGACTCGGAGGAAAAGTACTGTAAATAGTTCTGTGCAAAAGGTGTGCATGTTTGATTCACGTGGTGGGGTAGGGACGTTTTAAATGTAAGCGATGCTTTGGTAAGGTTAATGGCTGGTTGTCGTCTATAAGTTGTGGTGGTATACCCTCGCTCACTCACACACA
>CM064528.1:9166199-9194847 GCA_032716605.1 Paralithodes platypus
GCTTAAGATTACACCCCCTTGAGCCCCTTTCAAGATAAATTTGTAAATTTTTCGGTAGAAAATGTCCCGGCTGAAAGCCGGTTCCTCTTAAATAACAGGCTCGCTATCGCTCGCCAGGATAAAATCGACACCTAAATGGCACGAAAGGTCTTAAAATTGACAGAAATGGGTCGAAAGTTCTTAAAATTGTCAAAATAATGGGGCGAACGTCTTAAAATTAGAAAAGCAATGGGGCTAAACATGAGGGAGAAAGGGGTCAAGAAAAAAATCCCTCACGTGGATATCTCCCCTTAACTATTCGGGGAGCCTCTGTATATAATGAGGAGTGATCATTTGGTGGGGGTTATTGTTGTGCCAGATGCTAGTACTAATAGTGGTAGGTGTGGTTGATGTGGTAGTAGTCGAGTAGGTTTGGTGTTGTGATGGTGAGAGTGGTAGCTATGGTGGTAGTGGTGGTGATATAGGTCTTTGTGATCGTGGTGGTCGTGGTTGTAGTAGAATAGGTTGGGGTTGTTGTGAAGGTGAGAGTGGTAGCTGTGGTAGTAGAGTACGTTATGGTTGTAGTCATGTTAGTGATAGTGATATAGGTCCTTGTGGTAGCTGTGGGTGTTGGGGTGTTGTTGTGGTGGTGATTGTTGTAGCAGAGGAGGTTGGTGTTGTTGTTATGGTGATAGTAATGTTAGTGATGGAGGGCTTTGTGTTAGCTGTGGATGTTGTGGTAGTGGTAGTGATAGTTGTAGTAGAGGAGGTTGGAGTTGTTGTGAAGGTGAGAGTGGTAGCTATGGAGGTAGAGGTTATGGTGGTAGTAATGTTAGTGATGGAGGGCTTTGTGGTAGCTGTGGATGTTGTGGTAGTGATAGTGATAGTTGTAGTAGAGGAGGTTGGGGTTGTTGTGAAGGTGAGAGTGGTAGCTATGGAGGTAGAGGTACTGGTGGTAGTAATGTTAGTGATGGTGATAGAGGTCTTTGTAGTAGTAGTAGCAGTAGTAGTGGTTATTATGGTATTAATTGTCGTAAGGTAATAGTCCAGTAACTAATGGGTAATAAAGTTATCATAAAGTGAGAGATATGGTGGAGGATGATAGTGGTGGTTATCGTTGTGCCAGATCCTGTTATTAAGGGGAGGTTTTTAGTTTGTTCCCTAGACTTCCATCAAGCTTAAAGTTACACCCCCTAGACCCCCTTTCAAGATAAATGTGTAAATTTTTCGGTAGAAAAATTTCCTGGCCGAAGGCCAGTTCCTCTTAAATTACAGGCTCGCTATCGCTCGCCAGGAAAATATCGACACCTTAATGGCATGAAAGGTCTTAAAATTGACAGAAATGGGGCGAAAGTTCTTAAAATCGCTACTAATGGGGCGAACGTCTTATAATATCAAAAGCAAAAAAATCCTTCAAGTGGAAATCTCCCCTTAATGGTGGGAGGGGTAGTTGTGGTGGTTGTTGTTGTGGTAGTGGCTATAATGGTTGTAGCGGAGGAGATTGTTGTTGTGATGGTGGGAGGGGTAGTTGTGGTTGTTGTTGTTGTGGTAGTGGCTATAATGGTTGTAGCGAAGGAGATTGTTGTTGTGAAGGTGGGAGGGGTAGTTGTGGTGGTTGTTGTTGTGGTAGTGGCTATAATGGTTGTAGCGAAGGAGATTGTTGTTGTGATGGTGGGAGGGGTAGTTGTGTTGTTGTTGTTGTGGTAGTGGCTATAATGTTGTAGCGAAGGAGATTGTTGTTGTGATGGTGGGAGGGGGTGTTGTGGTGGTTGTTGTTGTGGTAGTGGCTATAATGGTTGTAGCGAAGGAGATTGTTGTTGTGATGGTGGGAGTAGCTAGTTGTGGTTGTTGTTGTTGTGTAGTGGCTATAATGGTTGTAGCGAAGGAGGATTGTTGTTGTGTGAAGGTGGGAGGGGTAGTTGTGGTGGTTGTTGTTGTGGTAGTGGCTATAATGGTTGTAGCGAAGGAGATTGTTGTTGTGATGGTGGTGAGGGGTAGTTGTGGTGGTATTGTTGTTGTGGTAGTGGCTATAATGGTGTAGCGAAGGAGATTTTGTTGTGATGGTGGGATGGGTTGTTGTGGGGGTTGCTGTGTTGTGGTAGTGGCTATAATGGTTGTAGCGAAGGAGATTGTTGTTGTGAAGGTGGGAGGGTAGTTGTGGTGGTTGTTGTTGTGGGTAGTGGCTATAATGGTTGTAGCGAAGGAGATTGTTGTTGTGATGGTGGGAGGGGTAGTTGTGGTGGTTGTTGTTGTGGTAGTGGCTATAATGGTTGTAGCGAAGGAGATTGTTGTTGTGATGGTGGGAGGGGTAGTTGTGGTGGTTGTTGTGGCTATAATGGTTGTAGCGAAGGAGATTGTTGTTGTGAAGGTGGGAGGGGTAGTTGTGGTGGTTGTTGTTGTGGTAGTGGCTATAATGGTTGTAGCGAAGGAGATTGTTGTTGTGATGGTGGGAGGGGTAGTTGTTGGTGGTTGTTTGTTGTGGTAGTGGCTATAATGGTTGTAGCGAAGGAGATTGTTGTTGTGATGGTGGGAGGGGTAGTTGTGGTGGTTGTTGTTGTGGTAGTGGCTATAATGGTTGTAGCGAAGGAGATTGTTGTTGTGATGGTGGGAGGGGTAGTTGTGGTGGTTGTTGTTGTGGTAGTGGCTATAATGGTTGTAGCGAAGGAGATTGTTTTTGTGAAGGTGGGAGGGGTAGTTGTGGTGGTAGGGGTATTCGTATCTGTATTTATTCCACTCTCAACACCAAACACCTCCCAATGAAATTAATGAAAGCATGTGATCGTCCCGGGATTCGAACCTGGGTGTTATGGTGGTACTATAGTCCATGCATAATAGGTAGATCTGCATTGTAACCCCTTACCTCTGTAACTCGAGAAGGACTAGATGGGTGGCAATCTGCGGTAGTGGTGGTAGAATGGAATTGCGGTGGTAGTGTGAATATTGATAGTGGTGGTAGAATTAAATTGTGGTAGTGTGAATTGCGGTAGCTGTGGTAGGATTGAATTGTGGTAGCGTGAATTGCTGTAGTGGTGGTAGGATTGAATTGTGGTACTGTGAATTGCGGTAGTGGTGGTAGAATGGAATTGCGGTGGTAGTGTGAATGTTGATAGTGTTGATAGGATTGAATTGTGGTAGCATGAATTGCTGTAGTGGTGAAAGGATTGAATTGTGGTAGTGTGAATTGCGGTAGTGGTGGTAGAATGGAATTGCGGTGGTAGTGTGAATATTGATAGTGGTGGTAGGATTGAATTGTGGTAGTGTGAATTGCTGTAGTGGTGGTAGGATTGAATTGTGGTAGTATGAATTGCGGTAGTGGTGGTAGAATGGAATTGCGGTGGTAGTGTGAATGTTGATAGTGTTGATAGGATTGAATTGTGGTAGTGTGAATTGCAGTAGTTGTGGTAGAATTGAATGTAGGTATAGTAAGCGCCTCCCATTCACACGTATAATCTAAACCAACCCAAATAGCGATTATATTCTCGTTACGGTGGTCGCGAGTGATGGTAGCAGAAACGCGGCCGTAATGTTGGTGTGTGAGAGAGTGTGTGTGAGAGTGAGAGAGTGTGTGTGTGTGTGTGTGAAAGAGAGAGTGTGTGTGTGTGTGAAAGAGAGAGAGAGAGAGTGAGAAAGAGAGAGAAAGTGAGGTCAAGGTTTATGAAAGAATATGCGCACACAGATTAAAGGAGTTATGTAGAGAAGTTACAGAGAGAGAGAGAGAGAGAGAGAGAGAGAGAGAGAGAGAGAGAGAACGTAGGGTCAAGGTTTGCGAAAGAATATGCGCGCCGAGTTTAAAGGAGTTATATAGAGAATTTACACAGCAAGAGAGAGAGAGAGAGAAATAATTGACGAAAAGTATTCAATTCATAGACGAAAAATGAAATCAACTTAATATTAGATATAGCATTGGCAGTAGAAGATCGAGATATAATGAAAAGAGAAGCACTAAAAATAAAGACAAATAATGATTAAGCAGAAATATTCATAAACAAATAAATTATGATGAAATTAAAATGTAAAGATAAAGGATGACACAGAACAATAAAGATCTGGACATTCCAAGAAAAACCTTTATTTTCATTTAGCCTTTCCAATATTCCGAAACACATTCCTTTATGGGACATCAACAATAGGACAGCCCCAAATTTGAAAGCCTTTAAGGGAGCCCACCTCGCTTTTTTTTTCTCTTTTTCTCCCTCTCTCTCTTTGGCTTGTATCCATTCGGCCCCATTCAGCCTCCTGTTTAAAGACGTTTACCCCATCCAGGTGTCAATATTTTCCTGGCGAGCGGTAGCGAGCCAGCATATATATATTTTTGTTTTGACAGTAAGCTAAATTTGTACATTTTTCGATAGACAAATGTTTCCGGCGAAGCCGGATTTCTCCATACAATGCTGGCTCGCTTCCGCTCGCCAGGAAGAAATCGACACCTGGATGGAGATAAACGTTATAAAACAGTTGGCTTAATGGGGCCGAATGGATATAAGCCAGGGAAAGAGAAAAAAGGAGAGAAAGATAAAAACAAAAAACGGTGACCCCCTTAATGGATACTGAAGCTACTCTCTCATCGCCCTTATCACCAGAGCACGTAAGGCATAATTATATTAAAATGATATACAGCAGAGTGTGTCATGGGTAGGTGAGACTCGTAGATACAGTAGAGAGCTAGGATATATATTGGATAGATAAAAATGAATTATATATACTGTAGGTCGTAGGAAGCGAGGGAAGAGTCAAGGATACATAAAACTATTCGTTAATATATATATATATATATATATATATATATATATATATATATATATATATATATATATATATATATATATTAACGAATAGTTTTATTGATATATAAGAAAGTATAAAGATATAGATTATACAGATATATAGTATATTTAGATAACTTATGCACATGAATATAAGCCAGGAAATATAGAAATGTATATGATATAATTTTATAATTGAAAATAGATAAATATAAACTAAATGCCTGAGAGAGAGAGAGAGAGAGAGAGAGAGAGAGAGAGAGAGAGAGAGAGAGAGAGAGAGAGAGAGAAACTGGAGGTACTGGTAGCGTAACAGGCTCGCCTCATTGAAGACTATCGGGTGTAAACATTAAAGAATTACCGTGTTTTGGGTGTGTTGTTTATAACCTGGTCTACAGCGTCTCCTTCGACCACAGTCTTTCAGTCTTTACACTATTTGGTCCGACGTCTTGTGTGTTATTATAATATTTTCTTTAATTATTATTGAGGATTTTGCTTGCTTTTGTCATTATCGACAAATGTATTTTAGTTTGTCCCCGAAGCTAACAAATAAATTTCCCCAGTCTTCCTTCAAATTAAGAAATGCCATTCCAGACCCCCTTCAAGCTAATTTTGTACATTTGTTGATTAAATAATGTCCGACAGAAGGCCAATTTATTTTTAGTTACAGGCTCGCTATATATATATATATATATATATATATATATATATATATATATATATATATATATATATATATATATATATATATATTAATATATTACAGTATATATATATATGTAATAAGGCTATATAGATATATATATATATATAACTGTATATATATATCTATATATATATATATATATATATATATATATATATATACCGGTATAAATATATATATATTTATTTATTTATTTATTTTTTATTGGGGAGGCAGACCGTTTTTCTGGACCCCCTTCTCCCTAATGTTTAGCTCCACTAGTTTTGAGATTATAAGACGTTCGGCCCATTAGTTTGGCGATTTTAAAACCTTTCGCCCCATTTCGTTGTCAATTTCGTTGTCAACCTTTCGTGCCATTTAGGTGTCGTTTATTTCCTGGCGAGCAATAGAAAGCCTGCAATTTTAAGAGGCCGGGTCATTTTTCTACCGAAACATTTACAAATTTATCTTGAAGGGGGGGTCTAGGGGGTGTTTATCTTGAAGGGGGGTCTAGGGGGTGTTTTTCTAAGCTTGATGGAGATCTAGCGAGGAAACTAAAAAAAATATATGAATAAATTAATTAATAGACCAAAAAAACGGTCAGTCTCCCCTTAAATTCCTAAGCCTCTTACTACTTTACAAAGGCTTCGGAACATCTTTCGAATATGACCAAAATATTAGTGATCTCCAGAAGTAATACTTAGGCCCAAAACTCAGATATAAAAATAATACAGATATTTATGTTTCCATTGTTCTCAAAGTTCTAGGCCTATCAGCTTGAGTTACTCTTGTCGTATCTATTTTTTTTTCTCCTTCTACTCGGATGCCACTCAATGTGAATTATAAGGCAATATAAGAGAGAGAGAGAGAGAGAGAGAGAGGGAGGGAGGGAGAGAGAGAGAGAGAGAGCATACGGATAGATAAGAGACAAACAGAGGGTGGAATGATAGATGTTGAAAGAAGGGACAAAGAGACATATCGGGTTGAGATAAATGTAAACAGGGAGAGAGATGGAAAGACAGACAGACAGATAGACAGACAACCCCCCCCCCCTCCAACCACACACACACACCCGCCCACACACACAACCACCCACCCACACACACAACCACCCACCCATGTACACACCCACCCACACTCCTTATGCTCTCTATGATCGTCCTAGGAGAGAGAGAGAGAGCGAGTGAGAAAGAGACAGACAGACAGACAGACAGACAGACAGACAGAGGCGTGGTGGTAAAGAGGAGGAAGGGTCTAGATTGATGTGAGTTAGAAGTGGGCTCTAGGGAACAGAAAGAGAGTGGGGACAGAGGTTTGCATGATCGAGTGCTTGCGGAGTCATGAGAAAGGGACAGTGGGGTCAACGAGAGAATAATGAAGAGGGTACAAGAAAAAACGGCCGTACCCCTAAACGGTCACATTCTCCTAAACGGCCGTATTCTCCTAAACGGCCACACTCCATAACGGCCACGCTCCTAAACGGACACCTATGCTCCTAAACGGCCACACTCCTAAACGGTTACACTCTAAAGCGGCCGCACTCTTAACCATCCACACCCTTTAACGGTCACATTCTCCTAAACGGCCACACTCCATAACGGTTACACTCCAAAGCGGCCGTACTCTTAAACGTCCACACCCTTTAACGGCCACACTCCTAAACGGCCACACTCCTAAACGGCTACACTCCAAAACGGCCACATTCTCCTAAACGGCCACATTCTCCTAAACGGCCACATTCTCCTAAACGGTCACTCTCCTAAACGGTCACTCTCCTAAACGGCCACTCTCCTAAACGGCCACACTCCTAAAATATTAAACTACTGTCTCTGCGTCAATATAATGTCTATTTTAAATCATTAACAACATATATCAGAACAAAGGCTTCACATTAGCTTAGTCATCAAGGTGAGGACATGGCAATATACCGCCAGCATGAAACAGACTGACTATAATACAGGGTTGTTTATCTTCAGCTGGTGGTAAATTATCTTCAGCTGGTGGTAAATTATCTTCAGCTGGTGGTAAATTATCTTCAGCTGGTGGTAAATTATCTTCAGCTGGTGGTAAATTATCTTCAGCTGGTGGTATATTATCTTCAGCTGGCGGTAAATTATCTTCAGCTGGTGGTAAATTATCTTCAGCTGGTGGTAAATTATCTTCAGCTGGTGGTAAATTATCTTCAGCTGGTGGTAAATTATCTTCAGCTGGTGGTAAATTATCTTCAGCTGGTGGTAAATTATCTTCAGCTGGTGGTAAATTATCTTCAGCTGGTGGTAAATTATCATGTCCTCATCTGGATTACTCAGACACTATATGAAGGTTTTGTAGCAGATGATGTTGTTAACTATGAAAAGATGGTATTTGTACGATGCAGACCCATTGTAGTTCCATATGTTTCCTTTAAAGGGAGATGGGTAGTTTTCTCTTCTCTCTCATGTTTAGCACTATTAATTAAGATATTTTAATTAAAGCCAATTATTACAAAGACTCCTAGGTCTGTTGTTGCCTGATTTCCTTTGTAATCATTTGTAGCAGGTTAGGGCTCTGCTATCGATCGTGTTTCAGAGAGAGAGAGAGAGAGGGATTATGTATTATGATATAGCTGGTTGAAAGAGCTTGAATTGAATAATGTACTCACTCATGCTTGAAGTATCTTTCTTCATTCAACTCAACATGCATTCAATATTATCTCTCTCTCTCTCTCTCTCTCTCTCTCTCTCTCTCTCTCTCTCTCTCTCTCTCTCTCTCTCTCGCTCTCTCTCTCTCTCTCTCTTTCAAGCCCCCTGTTAAAGCCACAATCACGCCCACATAATCCCTGTTGACCTCCCGTGTTGACTTGCTCACGCCTCTCTCTCTCTCTCTGGCTCACTTTCTTTTGGGCTCTATTTTGCTTTGATCTTGCTTCTCTGCTTTTTCTTTATCTTTCTATGATTTTCTTCCCTTATCCCTCATGTTTAGCCCCATTAGTTTTTACATTTTAAGACATTCGCCAATTTAATTAGCGATAATATGAGCTTTCGTGCAATTTAGGTGTTATTTTTACCTGGCGAGCGAGAGCAAGCTATATGTCTCTGTTATCTAAAATCTATCTCAACCCTCCACAATTATCGGGCTTTCCTGTATATTGATGTGGCTGGTTGTCAGAGCTTCAATACAATAATGGACTCACTCATGTTTGAAGTGTCTGTCCTTATGCAACTCAACATGCATTTAATAGTCTCTCTCTCTCTCTCTCTCTCTCTCTCTCTCTCTCTCTCTCTCTCTCTCTCTCTCTCTCTCTCTCTCTCTCCCTTGCCTTGCCTTATCTCCGGGTCCTGATAACGAGCTTCCGCCTCACGAAGAGGAGGAAGTGGGATTAAAGATAGAGAGAGAGAGAGAGTGTGTGAGAAAAGGAGAGAGAGAAAGAGAGAGAGCGTGAGAGAGGATACAGATAGAGGAAGCGTGAGAGGAAAGATAAAGATAGAGATAGTGAGAGAGAGAGAGAGAGAGAGAGTTACAATAAATGGTTAGTATCTCAGAGACCTTGTGGTCTATTCCGGTCTAAGTGGAAGGAGAGAGATTGTTTATTGTGTTACACTCATTCTCTCTCTCTCTCTCTCTCTCTCTCTCTCACTTTCACTCTCTCTCTCTCTCTCTCTCTCTCTCTCTCTCTCTCTCTCTCTCTCTCTCTCTCTCTCTCTCTCTCTCTCTCTCTCTCTCTCTTGCTTTGTTTGGCTTTGCTGTCCGTTTTCCACCACTGTTAAAATATATGGGAATGAACCGTTTACATTTGTTAAGGCCGGATCACCTCGGTTGGACCAGGTCGTCTGTGTGGCCTGTATAGCTATGTCACTCTATCTAACTCCTTGTAAATGCACCATAAACTACATATCCAAATTTCTGCATTCCAGTAAAAAAAAAAAAAAAAAAAAAAAAAAAAACACACACACACACTCAGAAACAAAAGCGCTTGGGAATGATTGACTCTTTAATTTCACGGTCCTATACGTCCACTCGCGAATATTTTATCACCCCCAAAAAAGCGTGGCCCATGAATCAGACATATTCACAGGCTCAGCCAGGTGTCAGTTTGGGCTTTATCGTTGAGAGAGAGAGAGAGAGAGAGAGAGAGAGAGAGAGAGAGAGAGAGAGAGAGAGAGAGGCGGGAGAGTGCGTGTGTGCGTGCGTGCTTTTATGTGTGTACTTATCTGTGTGTTGAAAGGAATGTGCAAGTTTATATATTTTTTTTCTATGTGGATGAGGGAGACAAAAGACAAAAACTGCCTGTGATGAGTGCCTCCTCCAGAGTTAAAAGAGTGACAGGGCCAAAATCAAGGAACGTTCGAGCCAAAATGTCTGGACACATGGAGTTTGAAACAATTTAAGTCATAGGAAAAGGGAAAGATGGATTCAGGGAGAGAGTTCCAGAGCTCAGTCATTGAATAGGAGAAAGATTGGGAGTAACGTTTCACTGTTGAGTTGGAGAGTTGTACAGAGTAGGGGTGGGATTGTGTTGCAAGACGGGTACTACGTACCCTACGTAGAGGAGGTGGTATGCACTGAGAGAGCTCTGAGGAACATTGATTATTATAGTAGCGATATATATGGGTCAGTTATGCACATATGTTTGTGTGTTTGACTGTGTGAGTATGTTGTATTTATTGGATTGTAGTCATTTTGCATTTATCGTGATTGTATTAATGTATTTTTTGTAATTAAAGTGAGCAATTGTGTAATTATGAAACTCAACGTTAATTTACAGTCGGCTAAATTATTATGTTTTTTACACCAACCAACTTCACATCTAAACTCAATTAATGAAATCAACAAATACATGTGGCACTCCGAGGACTCAAACCCAGGATATTCACATCGAATTCCGCGCACTATGCATTACGCTATCAAGACAGGTAAGAGATGTCTCGGCACCAAGTATATTTTGCTCATTATTTGGTATCAGCAATATCTAGGCCTATACTTGACTTATTAATTTCGAGTGAGCTATACAACCATGTTCCTACACTTACCCACCCTATCCAACATCTGACAGACATTAATACAACACAGAGCGAGCCAAACGTAATGACAACTGAGACATGACTTATTTGCGCCACTGTACATGATAGAATCCTATATTCAGATAATGTTAAGCCAAGCGATTGTCATGTTCATAGAAAACGGACGACATTTGGTAGTTTTGGCGGGAAATGCGCGACACTTGGCCGTCTTGGCTGGGTACCCAGATAGGCCAATAAAATCACCTTCCTTGTTTAACTCTAGGGAATTGACATAAATATTTTCACTATCCATAAACAACATACTGATATTGACTTGCGGTTTAATAGTTGAGTCGATTTTTAAGCCGCGTATTTCTGTTATTGTGTGCAAGTTTCCAGGCGGAGGACTATAGACTCTCGCTTGATTCCCAAGGACGGAGACACTGGGTAAAGACGCATCGCTTTTCCTGCAGTTATTTTGGCTTGTTGTGCGCGATATTCGAGTGCCGGAAGTGCGGAAAGAGATTAGCGGTGGTGTTGAACGAATAGCGAACGGTCTGAGAGGAGAATGGGAAGCAAATAGGCTGAAATAAGGTGAGATATGGCTGATATAAAAGTAACCCCTTCAGGATGTGATGATGCAATCTCCCATTTTGTTCTGGCTATTATTAGACAATTTCATGCAGTTTAGGAAAGACCACTATAAAAAAAAATTGGAATGAAATGGGTAAAAACTATCGTAATTAACCCCTTGAGAGGATTATGAGGCGTTTTGACAGTTTATGTTGGCTGCTAATAAACGACTATATCAGCACTTAGTTGCTTTTCTGACCATTCAACTATTTTGCTTAAGTCGGACTGTAAGCTATTTCTGTCTTCCTCACTCAAGACTATGTTCCCTATTTTTGTATCGTCAGCAAATTTTGAGATAAAGTTATTCAGACCTACATCAATATCATGTATATATATGATAAATAAAATCGGACCAAGGACCGATCCTTGTGGCACACCGCTAGTAACAGGCACCCAATCTGATTTTATATTATTAATAACAACTCTTTGCTTTCTGTTTGCAAGCCAGCTTTCATTCCATTGATATAAATTACCTTATTCCGAGCATTTCTAGTTTGTCTAATAATTTAAATTGTGAGGTACCTTGTCGAACGCCTTTTGAAAATCTAGGTAGACTATGTCAAGCGCCTTAGTTGAGTCATTAAGTGTAAACAATTTATTATAAAATTCGAGGAGGTTTGTTAGGCACGATTTTCTGGTCCTAAGTCCGTGGTGGCTGTTTCATATTAATTCATTAGATTCAAGATATTCAACTATTTTATCTCTTAAAATGGTTTCAATTTGTTTTCCTATTACTGACGTTAAGCTTATAGGTCTGTAATTACTAGCTTTGGCTCGATCACCCTTTTTGTGAATGGGTGTAATGTTGGCTGTTTTCCAATCATTAGGGACGCAACCCTGCTGTAGTGATGAGTTAAAGATAATGGTCAGGGATTCGCATATTTCTTCTTTTACTTGTTTTACTATCCTATTATGGAAATTATCAGGCCCCGGAGTCTTGTTGATAGTTAATGTATTTAATTTACACGCTACTTCACTTGCACTGATAGTAAAGTTTCCTATTTCTTGCGTTGTTACTGCCCTATGTTTTGTATTATTCTTTACTTCGTTTGTAAACACAGAACAAAAATATTCTTTAAGTGTATTTGCAATAACTATGTCGGCTGTCACTATTTGATCATCTCTATCTAGAGAGAGAGACATACAGACAGACAGACATACAGACAGACAGAGAGGCGGGAGAGTGCGTGTGTGCGTGCGTGCTTTTATGTGTGTACTTACCTGTGTGTTGAAAGGAATATGTAAGTTTGTATGGGTTAGTTTTGCACATCATGTCTGTGCGTTTGACTGTGTTCACCTGTAAGTTTGTGTGAGTACGTTGTATTTATTGGATTGTAGTCATTTTACATTTATCGTAATTGGATTAATGTATATTTTGTAATTAACGTGAGCAATTGTGTGATTATGAAACTCAATGCTAATTAACAGTCGGCCAAATAAGTGATGTCGATCTCGGCACCAAGTATATTTTGCTCTTATTTGGTATCAGCAATATCTATACTTAATTTGTTCATTTCGAGTGAGATATACAACCATGTTTCTACACTTACCCACCTATCCAACATCTGACAGACATTAATACAACACAGAGCGAGCCAAACGTAATGACAGATGAATATGACTTATTTGCGCCACTGTACATGATAGAATCCTATATTCAGATATATTAATCCAAGTGATTGGCATGTTCATAGAAAACGGACGACATTTGGTAGTTTTGGCGGGAAATGCGCGACACTTGGCCGTCTTGGCTGGGTACCCAGATAGGCCAATCAAATCACCTTCCTTGTTTAACTCTAGGGAATCGACATAATTATTTTCACTATTCATAAACAACATACTGATATTGACTTGCGGTTTAATAGTTTAGTCGAGTTTTAAGCCGCGTATTTCTGTTATTGTGTGCAAGTTTCCAGGCGGAGGACTATAGACTCTCGCTTGATTCCCAGGGACGGAGACACTGGGTAAAGACGCATCGCTTTTAGCGTAGTTATTTTTGCTTTTTGTGTAAGACATTCGAGTGCCGGAAGTGCGGAAAGCGGTTAGCGGTGGTGTTGGACGAATAGCGAACGGTCTGAGAGGAGAATAGGAAGGAAATAGGCTGAAATAAGGTGAGATATGGTTGATATGAAAGTAAGCCCTTCAGGATAAGATGATGCAATCTCTCATTATGTTCTGGTTATTATTAGACAATTTCATGCAGTTTAGGAAAGACCACTAGGAATGAACTGGGTACAAACTATCGTAATTAACCCTTTGAGAGGACTATGACGCGTTTTGACCGTTTATGCTGCCTACTAATAGACGACTGTATTATAGTGGTGTTTGGTGTACAAAGGAGTACAAAGGAAATCAAGCAACAACAGATCTAGTGACCCCTCTAGGCTGCTTGTCCTCCAAAACACTGCGGATCAAGTGTCCAAACAGTGGTTTAGAGTAGGTAAGGGAAAATTGGAAAGGAAACCACTGCCCTGGAACTAATGTCCTTGGCAGGATTAGGAAGTTAGTAGGGAACAGATGGGTTAGTAACATAACACAGTTATATGTGATCTTTCGTATATCTGGAAAAAAGATAGTAACGTCTTAGTAATATATATACCGGTACGCAATAATCCTTTGATGAATCTGAGGGGGGAATAAAAGAAAGTTATTCATTTACAAACGCAGTCAGTCGCGGGTTTGATGCAAGATATTTGTCTAGGCGAAGTTTAAAAGAATCATAGATATGGAGAGAGAGAGAGAGAGAGAGAGAGAGAGAGGTGACAATGCTCTACAAGGATCAGTTTCGTACTCAGCATACTATCTTCTGGTCTGGTCATTCTCATATCTGCCCTCTCTCATTCCTGCACCTTTATTTTGCTTTTACCTCAACCCTTTAGAAATAGACAACATAAAGGTTCAGGGTTCGAGTCAAAATACAAGCTCAGTGATATAAGGACTCCGCCATACCTTCCTCAAACTTGATACAGTTTACTTCAAAATTTCACCAGAAACCTTGTATATAATTGGTGTAAAGTTTAGATAGAAGAACATTTAACTGTACATTGCTACGACAAGAAACAGTAGGTAATATTCACAAGTTTATAGAGAAACACGTTACGAATGCTAAGGAAAAATCATAGCTTTAAAATACACGGCTTATGAGACGAAGGCATAGCTAAATTGTTGGAAAATTATTAACTTTAACTGTACAGAGTAGAGTTCAACGTTTGGTACAGCTAATGGCTCAAGACGTTACTGCCTGTACTTGTACTTGACTTGCTACCGTGGAATATCATGTAATGTACGAAGTCAACTATACTCTGTTTCATTTCATATGAAAGTAAATTGAATCGCTTAGCAGCTAATTTTTCGATATTTAATGGAAACATATGAAACCACTGCATCATATTAAGACCAATTAAATATAATTAGCACCATATTTCACTACAAAATCTTCAAAATAACTGAGAAATCTTGATGGGAACTTTGTAATTTACCGTCAGTTGAAAAGAAACAGGGTATAGCTTCACACTGTATATCACCACCTGTACATTTCATTAGGGATTAGGAGCCAACCTTCACCTGTGCTAGAATATAACAGTACCTACGATCATGCTGCTGTGCCACCGTCTCTGGGTTTATACGATTGTGCAGGATAGATCTACATTACGTCTGAGTCTCTATGTTTGTGCAGTACAGATCTGCACTACGCCACACTAATACACAATATCGAGCACCAGGTACCAATATCGCCATAAGCTTTATGCTTAGCTCCCATGAATATATATATATATATTATATGCTTTAAGTGCAACCATACACATTACATATAATCACTACTTGTTATAAGCATTATTCTATATGAACCTTAGGCAATAAAACTGAATACAGATTTAGGAGTAGAGAGTGAGAAAGAGAGAGCGAGCCCAATACTAAGTAAAAGAAGAAGAGTGGGAAAAGGGATAATATAGCAATTAATGGTAACCGGATTAAAACACACCAAATTGAGAGAAAGAAATAGAGAGAGAGAGAGAGAGAGAGAGAGAGAGAGAGAGAGAGAGAGAGAGAGAGAGCATGAGAGAGAGAACCAGAGCCAGCTGTAGTGTCCGTGAGTTGAGAAGGAATGAGTGATGAAAGCAAGACGTGAGATTGCAGAGAGAGAGAGAGAGAGAGAGGGAGAGGGAGAGGGAAAGGGAGGGAGGTGGGAGGAGGGACTATTTATCCATCCATATATCTATCTATTTATCTATCTACCATAGTTTATTAACTGTCTTGATGGTGTAATGATTAGAGTGTTTAAAATATGTGTGTGATACTCCAGGGAAAATAATATAAATATTGTTGTAGATTGCTCTCACTGCAGAAAGTGCAACATATTAACTGCTCTCTTTTTTATTTGCTCAATAGACCTATGTACATCTTTCGAGGGGATTTTGTCGATCATGTTTAAGGTTTTCTACTTAGTTTGCTCCCTAGACCTCTATCAATTTATATAAAACACCCTTAAGACCCCAAAGATATAAATGTGTACAATATTTGTGTTTTCAGTAGCAAAATGTGCGGGCCCAAGGCCGGTTTCTTTTAAATTTCGGGCTTGCTATCGCTAAACAGGAAAAATTCGACACCTAAATGGTACGAAAGGTCTTAAAATTGACAGAAATGGGGCGAAAGTTCTTATAATTGCCAAGCTAATTGGGCGAACGTCCTATAATCTCAAAAGAAATGGGCTAAACATGAGGGAGAAAGGGGTCCAGAAAACAATACCTCAAGTGGAAATCTCCCTTTAATTCGAGTATTGTTTTCAGTAACGTAACTGCAAAATACTTACAACAGTAAGTACTTACTGTAGTTCGAATACCCGGTATATGTATATACTTTACATATGATATATATCAATAACTCTCTATTTACTTATTTATCCATCCATCTATCTATCTATTTATCTATCTACCATCTTTTATTTACTGTCTTGATGGTGTAATGATTAGAGTGTTTAAAATATATGTGTGGTAACCCAGGTTCGTATCCCGGTGGATCACATCCTTTCATTAATTTAATCGGGTGGTGTTTGGTGTTGGAGTGAAATTAATACAAATATATTGAAAAGAGACAAATAAAATGGGGCAATAATAAAACAAATGTTAGCACACTATACGAGATCCATTGAAGTGTTATAGATAGAAGGTGAATCTTGTTTCGAATTGGCATATATAACCAAGAAGCAAGCCAAAATGGAAATGCAATTGTTCATACAGATACAATATCAATTATCGTGTGCCCTAGTTCAAAACAAACACGATGTGTGACTATACCAATATCCAACAACTTAAACTCATCTGATATCATTATTAACAATCAGCATTGTTTAGTATTAGTAAGATATTGTTAACCCTTTGAGGATCATGACGCTATATTGTCTTTGTATTTTGGTTATCGTTAGCCAATTGTATACAGCTTAGGAAGGACCTATAGGAACCAAGGGGGTTAAAAAATATGAGGACGCGTTTCTTTATTTTATTCTGATATTCTAAAAAATAACTATTGGAATTAGAGGGTTGTTCCAGACCAGTTTTACCAGTTTGATTCCTAGAGGGCCTTCCTAACCTGAGGAAAATCGTCTAATGTTAGCCAAACTTAAGGGGAGGTTTTCACTCAAGGGATTTTTTTTTCGAACCTTCTTCTCGCTTATGTTTAGCCCCATTTTATTTTAGATTATAAGACGTTCACCCCATTAGTTTGGCGATTTTAAGACATTTTGCTCAATTTCTGTCAATTATAAGACTTTTCGTGCCATTTAGGTGTCAATTGTTTCCTGGCGAGCGATAGCGAGCCTGTAATTTAAGAGGAACCAGCCTTCGACCGGGACATTTTTCTACCCAAAAATGTACAACTTTATCTTGAAAGGGAGTCAAGGGGGGTGTAATTTTGAGCTTGATGGCGGTCTAGAAAAGCAAACTAAAAATCCCCCCTTAATTAAGTGATAAGCGTCCTCACAAACTAAAAGGGTCAATTTCCCTTCATGTATTTCGTTGATCCGGCCCTCATTTAGATTATTATGATGTGCAGTATTATTATGATGATATGGTGGGACTAGACAAATTACAGCTGATAATCACTAGATAAACGATATCCCGCCTGATAAATGGACGTTACATGGGGCTGTTATAAAATGCATAATTATAAGGTGCCTTATATATTAAGTTTCGTGATAATAAATGGTCTCAATAATAGGTATGTAATTTATCATTAAACATTACACTGGAATATATATATATATGTATATACAGTATATATATATATATGAATAATAATAATTAATATAAAATGTGAAGAGATTGTCTGATTGAGAAGTAATCATTACGAACAGACATCTCTAGGAACGGTAGACAATAAATGTAATAGATATAAGGCAAAACATAATATAAAAATAAACAATCAGTTCAGGCAAGACATAATATAAAAATAAACAATCAGTTCAGGCAAGACATAATATAAAAATAAACAATCAGTTCAGGCAAGACATAATATAAAAATAAACAATCAGTTCAGGCAAGACATAATATAAAAATAAACAATCAGTTCAGGCAAGACATAATATAAAAATAAACAATCAGTTCAGGCAAGACATAATAAAATAAACAATCAGTTCAGGCAAAACATAATATAAAAAATAAACAATCAGTTCAGGCAAAACATAATATAAAAAATAAACAATCAGTTCAGGCAAGACATAATATAAAAATAAACAATCAGTTCAGGCAAAACATAATATAAAAAATAAACAATCAGTTCAGGCAAGACATAATATAAAAAATAAACAATCAGTTCAGGCAAGACATAATATAAAAAATAAACAATCAGTTCAGGCAAGACATAATATAAAAATAAACAATCAGTTCAGGCAAGACATAATATAAAAATAAACAATCAGTTCAGGCAAGACATAATATAAAACAATAAACAATCAGTTCAGGCAAGACTAATATAAAAAATAAACAATCAGTTCAGGCAAGACATAATATAAAAATAAACAATCAGTTCAGGCAAAACATAATATAAAAAATAAACAATCAGTTCAGGCAAAACATAATATAAAAAATAAACAATCAGTTCAGGCAAAACATAATATAAAAAATAAACAATCAGTTCAGGCAAGACATAATATAAAAAATAAACAATCAGTTCAGGCAAGACATAATATAAAAAATAAACAATCAGTTCAGGCAAGACATAATATAAAAAATAAACAATCAGTTCAGGCAAAACATAATATAAAAAATAAACAATCAGTTCAGGCAAGACATAATATAAAAATAAACAATCAGTTTTGTCAAAATAAACCAATACGGTAAGACAGCATATGTAAGTGAGAAGGAGGAGGGAGAACACCATTTAAAGGAGTTAATGTATGTATGTACGTGAAGAGAGAGAGAGAGAGAGAGAGAGAGTGAGAGTGAGAGTGAGAGAGAGAATAAGAGAGGAACGAGCTTAGCAGATGTAGGAAGGATTATGGAAGGGAGGGGAAGATGTGGATATCAGGAAAGCTCTAGTTCTCTCTCTCTCTCTCTCTCTCTCTCTCTCTCTCTCTCTCTCTCTCTCTCTCTCTCTCTCTCTCTCTCTCTCTCACTGTTTTTTTTAGTGTGCCAGCTTTGTAGCTTTCTGCTATACTACCCTTACCATCCATTAAGTAGTATATACTCACTAAAGTCGGTTTGTTTGCAGGTGTCGGTACATTCAACCTCTTAGCAGTTGATTTCTTGATATGCAGTGGACAAATATGTAACTACTTTGTATCTGCGATATTTAATCTAAATTATAACTAACATCATATTTCACGACAATATTATCGTAATAGCTATATAATCAAGATGGGGACATAGCAATTTACCTTCAGCAAGAAGATAGCAATTTACCTTCAGCTTGAAAAAAAAACTAATTTATTTTTAAGGTCGGAGCACTTCATAGGGACGGCATGGTCTGTACAGTCTGTGTAACTTGTGTAAGCCTTTCTTTCATCCTTTTTTCCCTAATTTTTCAATGCGCCTCTCGTTTCCTCAATCGATAACATCCCTTCTTCCTTCCCTCTCCCATTTTTTCTCTTTCCATGTTTTTCTATTGTCTCTTCCCTTTATTGTTTTTACTTGTTTCATCCCTACTACCTTCCCCCTTCTCATTGTTCTCTCTATTTCTCTCCCTCTTCTCATATTTTGTTATCATTCTTTTCTTACTTCCCTTATTTCCGTATCTCTTCTTACCTTTATTACATGTTTTCCTTCCCTCTCCCATTTTTCTCTCCATTTCCCTTCCCAATCTCTCCTTCCCTATGTTTTTAGTCTCCTCTCCTCTCGTTATTTCTCGTGCACTTCTCTTCTCTCAATCTTCTCTCCCTCTCTCTCTTTTCGTATCTCTTCTTGTTTGTAATTGTTACCCCATCGCGTTTCTCGAATTTCCTCGTCCAGCCATTTCCTTCTGCCCCTCATACCCCTTTTCCTCCGATTTCTTCATTTTCTCCAAGTGCTTTCTCTTCCTCTTATTTCCTCCTTTCCTCCTATGCCTTCCTTTCCTTCTATTTCTTCCTTTCCCCCTATTTCTTCCTATTTCTTCCTTCCCTCCTATTTCTTCCTCTCCTTCTTCTTCTCTCTTTCCTCATATTTCTTCATTCCTCCTTCTTCTTTCTTCTCTCATATTTCTTCATCTCCTCATTCTTCTTCCTTTCCTCCTATTTCTTCATTCCCTCCTTCCTCTTCCTTTCCTCCTATTTCTTCCTTTCCTCCTATTTCTTCATTCCCTCCTTCCTCTTCCTTTCCTCCTATTTCTTCCTTTCCTCCTATTTCTTCATTCCCTCCTTCCTCTTCCTTCCTCCTATTTCTTCCTCTATGTCTTCATTCCCTCCTTCCTCTTCCTTTCCTCCTCATATTTCTTCATTCCCTCCTTCCTCTTCCTTTCCTCCTATTTCTTCCTTTCCTCCTTTTCCGCTTCTAAAATCTTACCCTCATAGACCGCAGCTCCTTCCTAAGCCTACCTATATTTTTGTCACTACTACCTTACCTTTGCTCTCTCTCTCTCTCTCTCTCTCTCTCTCTCTCTCTCTCTCTCTCTCTCTAGATATATAGATATATATAATATATATTATATATATATCTATATATATATATATATATATATAGTATATATATATATATATATATATATATATATATATATAGATATATATATATATATATAGATTATAATATATATATATATACATATACAGTATATCTACATATATATATATTACTCCCTCCTTCCTTCCGCCTCCCTTCTTCATCTCTCCTTCCCTCCATCCACTCCCCCTTTGTCCTTCCATCTCTCCTCTTGCACCCCTCCTCCACCCCTCTCCACCTACTTCCTTCCACCTACCCCTCCCTCCTTCCACCTCCCCTCCCTCCTTGCACCTCCCCTCCCTCCTTGCACCTCCCCCTCCCTCTTTCCATATCTCCCTCCCTCCTTCCACTACCCCCCCCCCCCCGCCTTTACCTTTTTACCTATGACCCTGGATCTCTAATCTCTTTTCGTCTGAGTTATGAATAGTTTATTTCATCCCTTAGCTGATTCCTCGATTTTTAAACCTTGACATATTAAACTATTCTCTGCAACGTACTCATAGCAAGTTGCCATAGTTAACAGCATATTTCGCTACTAAATCTTCATAATAGCTGAGTAATCAAGATGGAGACATGACAATTTACCGCCAGCTAATATAAAATAGTCTTAGAGTCTTAGTTTCCTTCCTTCTTCTTTTTCCCCTACTGCCTTATTCGGTCTACGTCTAACATGTTGTCCTTATTATTCCTGTTTTGTTCTTTATTTGTTATTATTTATTTTTTCTCTTTGTCCCTCCTATTCTCTCTCTTCCTCATACCTATCTTCCTTCCTTGTTCTTCATTCTTTCTCTCTTTCCCATGTCCATCTTCACCCTACTTAGCTCTCACTCCTCTTTCCTGTCTCGCCTCTCTCTCCCTTTCTTCGTCCTTGTTTTTCTCCTTGCCATGTCCATCTTATCCATATTTCTCTCTCACTCCCCTCTCCTGTCTCTCCTTCCCCCCCCCCCTTTCTTCGTCCGTTTTTCTCTCCCTTCCATGTCTATCTTCTTCCTCCTTTGTTCTCACTCACATTTCCTTTCTCTTCTTCCCTCATTTCTTTCCTTGCTTCTCTCCTTCCCATGTCCATCTTTTCCCCATTTCTCTCGCACTCCTTGTCCCTCTCTCTTCTTCGCTCCCGTCCCATGTTCATATTCTCCTTACTTGTCTTTCACTCCATTTCCTCTCTCTTCTTCTCTCCCTTCTTTCTTCTTTCTCTCCTTCCCATGTTCATATTGTTCCTATTTATCTCTCACTCCTTTTCCCTCTCTCTTCTTCCCTCTCTTCCCATGTTTATCTTTTTTCCATTTCTCTCACTCCATTTTCTCATCTCTCCTTCTCTCCCTTCTTTCCTTTTTGTCTCCTTCCCATGTCCATCTACTTCCTACTTCTCTCTCACTCCCATATCCTCTATCTCCTTCCCTCCCTTCTTTCCTCTTTCTCTCCTTCCCATGTCCATCTTCTCCCTACTTCTCTTTCACCCCCTTAACCTCTCTCTTCTTCTCTCCTATTTCTCTCCTTTCCTTGTCCATCATCTCCCTACTTATTTCTCACTCCCTTTTCTTCTTCTCTCTCTCACTCTCCTCCTTTCCTACCCTCCCTTCCTACCCTACTCTCCTACTCCCCTCTCACCCCCCCCCCCCCCCCCCCCCCCCCCCCAAGCCCCCCCCTAAGGTAATATATTAGAGGATTTACGAGACATGCACGCTAAAGAAAAGTATAAGAAATTTCACAGGAACTTTTGCCTGATATGAGTTTGGTTAGACACAGGTCAGGTCAGGATAGGTCAGAGAAAATAGGAGGAGTTTGATGAATTATGTCAGAAAAATTGCGATATGGTTTTATTTTGGTAAAGGAGTATTGTAGATATGTTTGCTGTTGTTAATATTAGTAATATTAGTATTGTAATAGTAGAAGATGTACTAGTAGTAGTAGTTGTTGTATTAGTAGTAGTAGTGGTGGGAGTAGAAGTTGTAATAGTAGTAGTAGTAGTAGTAGTAGTAGTATTTATTAGACATAAATTCATCATCATCATTATGTTATACTTATTTTTTTGTTTTCATGAACTTTTATCTGATATGAATTTGGTTAGACACAGGTCAGTTTAGGCAAGTCAGAGAAAATGGGATGAGTTTGATGGACAATGGAAAAATAATTAAGATTATACCAGTATAGATATGCTGTGTGTGTGTATTATCATTATCACTGGAAGATTTGCTTGAAATTAATGTTACTTGCGGTATTAATGGTAATCATTATGAATCTTGAAATGGTAAAAGGAATGTTAATGTTAGCGATCTAAGTAGTGATGCTGATGATAGTGTTCATTATCATAGTAATAATGATGATAACAGTAGTGCTGATGATAGTGAGACTAATGATAATAATAGTGATGTTGGATGTAATGTTAACATAATTATTGTCACTATCATGTGCTTCATTACTATTGTTAAAATAAATTATCGTTATATATATATTTTTCTCTTACAGGTAATGCGAGTTAAGCCTGCTTTGACACTAGTGTGGGTGATTCAGGTAAGGGAAATTATTCAACAGTAAATGTAGAAAAGATTATAAATATTTCATCCTTATTGCACAATTTATCTATCAAACTTTATATATATATATATATATATATCTATATATATATATATATATATATATATCTATATATATATATATATATATATATATATATATATATCATATATATATATATATATATATAGATAGATATATATATATATATATATATACTGTATTATATTGTACTGTATGTGTAAAACAAGTAGCCTACGTCTATAAAACATCCCAACTATCAAGAATTGGAACTCTGAATTATAGAGATAAGCATTTAACAGACCGTAATTTTTCAACTGTGATGAACGCAGTGACGCGGTGGTGGTGATAAGGCTGTTATTTAGGGTGACCACGCAGACCATTTTAACCACATAGACCGTTTTAACCGGTGGACCATTTCAACCACTGGACCATTTTAACTTGTGGACCATTTTAACTTGTGAACCATTTCAACCAGTAGACATTATCAGTTAGTAAATCATTTCAACCAGTACCAACTCAATTAAACGTATTTAAGATGTGCTGGCTATTATTAGACGATTCCAGTAACTTCAATAAGGAGTTAATGTGCTAGACAAGATTTATTTTACCTCTTAGATTGTTAGAGGTCCTTCCTAAGCTGCATGGCATTTGCTAGTGATAGCTAGATATAAGTAAAACAGGACCCCATGTTACACCTTGTATTATTCCTAAAGTAAAAGTATAATTATTAACTGAAAGTGTTTTATGTCACTGGTTTAATTGGTCTTGGTTGGTTTAAGGAGATAATTTGTATATATTTTTACTTTATTTTATTATTATTATTATTTATTCAGTTCCCTCCCTAGACCTCCATCAAGCTTATAAAATACCCCCATTTGTGCATATAACCGGCCGAAGGCCGGTTTCCCCTTAATTGCAAGCTCGCTATAGCTCGGCAGGAAAAAATCGACACCTAAATGGGGGCGAAAGGTCTGAAAATCGCCGGACTAATGGGGCGAACGTCTTACAATCCTAAAACTAATGGGGCTAAACACGAGGGAGAAAGGAGTCCAGAAAAAGTACCCCTTAACACTGGTTGAAACGGTCTATTGGTTGAGTTGTCCGGGAGCTGGTATTTGAATATTCCGCACGTATAAATATCCCCGAACGATATCAAATAAAAAATCCAGCCAATCAGCGCCTTTGTTTACCTCTGACGTCAGCTGGCGGGAAAAAATGCGCGAAATTGCGGGCTTCGTCAGTATCATTGGTTTTAAAAATCACGCTGAATAAATGAGAGATGAATTCGAAAAAAGTAATCATATTGATGAAGGTAAAATATCCTCTACCCTTTCGATTTTTTTATTGTTCCTTTGTTTTTCCTTCCTCATATGTCCCTCCTGCTTTATGCTGGAGACTAACTTTCTTCTCATTAGTTATTTTAGGCTAGACCACCTTATTGGTATCTAATGGCATATATGTCGTCAATGTATCTATGTAACTCTACGCGTAACTAATAGGTTGCCTGTTGCTCTATACTATCATAAAGTTATGTTTTTGTGTGTGCTAAATATGTATAGGTATACGCTTGGTTAACTAGGGATATGGTGTGACGTGTATTATAAAACTAGAAATAATTATAGATTAGCTTAGCTTATCTCCCTTGTATCATCTATCAGCTTAGGAAGGACCCATAGAGATCGAATGGGGTACAAACTATCTCAATTTAGATTTTAATTCCACAGCTCCTTCTCAATCCCATTAAAATTGTATAATATATACAATAATAATATGGAGAAAGGTCTTATAAAACTACAAAGGTCAATATACTATATAACTGATGTAGGGAAGATATGGCAGAGTGGTTATAAAATTGTACTCGTAATCAACAGATCCCGAGTTCGAATCTCAGTATGTCTAGGAGAGATAGTACTGGGATTCTGTGTGTGTTGTACTAAAGAGGCGTGTGTATGGGGAGTTTTTCTAGCAACTTTTAATGCGCAACTTTTTGGCAACATTCCGAGGCATTTAATCCACTGGTTTCGGCAAGTCGATTGAAGGTAGATCATTATGTGTGACACCATTCGTATAGTATTATGTGTGTGTGAGTGGTACCAGGCTACGTGACCACGAGTCGGAGCGGGTGATAAAACCTTGGTCACACACAGGATTATGTCAACACGTCCTTGACCGTTCTTGGCCGACTTTACGACTTTTTGGGTCGGGACCAAATATGGAAAACCTTGCAACGACCACGGTGCTGAGCATCAATACATCCATGGTATAAAGACATAAAGACAATTAGAAAATTGAAGTTCTTATATCATGAATACACCCGTCATTGCCTCGACCTTGCTCCTGCAAGACGTTGGCAAGTCGAGTGGAAAACAGACAAACAGCCTATTTTGACGTTTCAGGGCTGTAATCTGTTTCCGTCCTTGTACTGCCCTTGTTTTGTCCTTGGTTTATGGACGGTACTATGGCTACACAAGAGCGGTTGATGAACGATAGATGGACGTGAAACACGCGTCTGCACGCCCCCATCATGACCTTCTATCACCCCTACTCCGTCCACATGGACCTCCCACCGTCTTTATTGTGGCCCACCCCCTCTCTACGGCCATCTAGTGAAGGTGCTGACCTAGGCCCGAACTTTCCACCTTTTGCAGACACATTAAAAAAGACGGGTGTGTCCACGCTTTGACGCGTCCTTTCCATGACTCCGTTGACTTTGCAATGAACTTGCTGAACTTTGCATCATACTTTGTGAAACACACGCTAATTTCAAAGTCTGGAAGTGTCGGGACACCAGTGTGACAGGCCCTTAGTGGATGGGATCTAGGTCCCAAATGAAGCATTAACTTTTAATCTCCTCGGTTGTCTAGTTGATTTGGTGCTGAACTGCTGTGCTACTAACCCGGCTTCGAGGCCTGGCCATGTCATATCGTAAAAACAAAAACAACACAATAATAGAAGCTACCAGATCAGAGTTACTGAAAACAGATATTGCAGAAGTATCCGCTCGCATAAATTGATCTCTTCATTACCTTACCGTGTCCTGAGTTCATAGCATACACAAAACATAATAATAATAATAATAATAATAATAATAGTATAGCCAAATTTACATTCTCCCTCGTTCAAACATTCTTCGTAATCTTCACACCAGCTTTAATCATTAACCCTCACTGATCAATTTACAACACGCATAGGAACCAACCAATTGTATGAACCAATTCCTTCTGAACACCATACAAGGCCTTTAATTTACAAATCCTACCTCCTCTTCCATGTGATCAGCAACTCACACTCTCTTTTTTTCCTTTCTGTATGCCAGCCCACCCACCCACCCACCCACCTGGACACCAACCCATCTATGCACCCAACCACCTAGACACCCACCCACCCACCCATATCTTCACTCATGTAGCAACTTCTAACCCACCCACCACATTACCAATCCACTCAACTACCAAATCACCCTCCACATACCAATCCATCAACCCACCCTCATTCTAACCCACTCTCCCATCCACATCGCCTCACTTCATCCACTCACCCGCATACTAAATCACTCATCCAGACACTAACCATCTCACCCACCTCTTCACATACCTACTCAACCAACCACCCACCACCCACCCAACCACCCACACAACAATCAATGCTCTCACATCAAACCACCCACATAATAACATACACTCCCCCATTTCTACCCACTCACACAACCCACTCACCCATCCATTTTCAATCCAATTTGTAACTTAACCTTTTTACTTGTGTACCCATCCACCTACCAACTTATCCACTTCAGGACCACCCATATACAAAACAACACACACACACACACACACACACACAGCCCGTAGCCTAGTAGGTAGAGCTCTCGTCTCACACACGAGGGGTCGGGGGTTCAATCCCCGGCCGGGCGAAGACAAATTGGGCTTGTCTCCTTTCATGTGTTAGCCTCAGTTCACCTAGCTGTAAATAGGTACCTGGAATAAGTGGACGACGTTGTGACGTCCCATCTGGGGTTGGCAAAAATGGTACAAGGCGAGATGGGTATCATATGGTTCACCTAAGCTGATGGCTACCTAAGCCTTCGGGCGAGACGGTACCGTCTACAGTGAGAATGGTACCATACAGATCCACCCTAAGCCTTTGTTTCCGATGTCGCCAATTGGCTAAATACAGACTACACACACATCCACAGCCATTCCAACAGTACATAAAACACTTAACATGCATTTCACGCAATACATTCCCAGTTAAGGAGGCGCGATAATAATGAGCTTAGCTCGCATTGCGTGGATTCCCCTTGACGAACAAGTAACTGAGTAACACACACACACCCGAGCGGTTGGCGTTTATCGGTACATATCAATTTGGTGCATGCTTACGAGTACATTTTTCGATTTTTAAACCTAAATTACACTAACCTAACCTAACCTAACCTACCTAACCTAACCGAAAACACTCCATTTCAACGTATTTTAAAGAGGTGTGTACCGATTAACTGTCGCCCCAAACCTCATGTACCTGTAAACCTACAAATATCCAGAGATTTGTACCAATAAACACACAACCGCTCGTCCACACACACACACACAACACACACACACACACACACACACACACACACACACACCACACACACACCCACACACACAACCCCACAACACACACCACACACACAACCCACACACACACACACTTACCACACACACACACACACACACACACACACACACACACACACACACACACACACACACACACACACACACACACACACACACACACCCACACACACACACACACACACACACACACACACACACACACACACACACACACACACACACCACATATACCAACAATCCAATCAGCTTACACCTACGAACTCACCATCCACATACCACCCACCCACCCACACGCCTCACCCACCCCACCACACCAATACACCCACACACCAAACACACAACCCACTCACGCCCATAATAGCCCACCCTCACACGCCTCACCCACACCCACCCACCCACACACCAAACCCAAACCCCACCCACACCCATAATAGCCCACCCTCACACGCCTCACCCACACCCACCCACCCACCCACCCACACACCAAACCCACACCCATAATAGCCCACCCTCACACGCCCACACTTACCGAGACTCCCTGTAGCATCAAAAGCGTCTAGGAAATTAATATAGCAGGCTTGGCGAGGTGCTTCCACTTAATAATGGGGCTTTGGGCAGGCAGTGGAGAGAGAGAGAGAGAGAGAGAGAGAGAGAGAGAGAGAGAAAGAGAGAGAGAGAGGCTTTTATTTTGTTTATGTGTACACTTTTGTATCACAGCCTGCCTTTCATAGTGCAGCTGCTTAGATTAATATCCAGTATTCGAAAATGGATAATATATCGTTAGAGTGTGCATACACTTGTAACTGATAACATAATGGTTAGTGCGCGGAAATGTGCAACCTTTCATGCATAAGTCGCTACAAGGAACTGAACTTATGTGGGCAACCGTACACGTGTGTTTATATCCCTCCCACTGAATCCTCTTATTAATATTATAAACTAAAACATATTATTCCCTTTTGGATTACCAGTTTGGATATCATGTCTTTTATTTAGTTTATTCTTGGCTAGATAATAATGATAAATTTAAAGATTCTGCCATGGTATACTACAAGGGTTAAGTGGAGGTTTTCATATGGTCCGTGGGAAGCGAGAACCTCTAGGCTTTACTCATGTCGTTGTTGTAGTTGTTGTTCTTCTTGTTCTTGTTATTGTTAGGGCGACGCTTATTAAAAACAAATATTTTCCGGTTATTTACAGAACCAAATGTAATCAAATTTCACACACACATATATTCCTTTTAGTTTTTTAAATTCCAAATTGCCTCCTTACTCATTCTGTCATTCTACCCCACCTTTCCGTAATAACCCTACCCCCCCCC
>CM064528.1:9194947-9204947 GCA_032716605.1 Paralithodes platypus
CACAACAGTCTTTTCTCACACTGAAGGGACCGTTTAGAAGTCGGAGGAAATTTGGGGTTGCCATCAAATACGACAGAATTTCTTGTCAATAACTTACCTAACTTTACGTGAGCTTCAATATGACGCAAATCGTGTCATAAACTTATTAGTGAGCTATGTCACTAAGTTCATTAATGACGCCGATTCGCGTCAGATGATACTTTTGGGCGAAACCGCCATATGACGCGATCGGCGGTCACATGTGACGGAAGGGGGTTAACGGGACCCCAAGTCATGGGAGTTACCGAAACGGAATTTCATCAACGATTAGCATAATGGTTCGGATAGACGAGTACTTAGGAACCCAGGACATGTCCTAGCTCTCGCTCGCAGTAGTTCGATGACAATGCCCAATGTCATTACATCAAAGGATTCTATCATTTAAGGGGGCCCCCAAACCAGCGAATCCATCTGTATCCCACAACTACCAAATTCCCACCCGGCAGGACCACCTAAAACGGCTCAACGGAAAACTAGGTGACCAGACCTTCAACCACCTTAATTACTCTGCCCAAACTCATGCTCGGTCCACTCCAATCTTCAAAGTGGTAAGATTTAGGAGTGTTTCTTGAAAACAATTATACACTCATACCCACCCAGTGCGGACAAGGTGAAATAAGTTAGGAAAACAAGGAGTCCCCCCAAGTGAGGACTCAGTTCATTTTAACACCAGGTGTGGGGGACCAAGTGGACTCCTTAGGAAAAATAAGAGGTCCACCAATTAGGACTCTGTTTATTTTCACATCAGGTGTGAACCAGGTGAAAAAACCCTTAGGAACATAGCGTCCACAATTTCGGACTCGGATTATTTTCATAACCGTGAAATTTATATATGAAAGGCAGTTCCCTTGTTCTGATGATATGAATGACAAAACCTGGAGATTGATATTTTACTAATTGCCACCTATGTGTATGAATCTTTATCAAGACCAAAATATGAGATCAAGTATTAAGAGCGAATAGCATAAGGTATATCTGTACCACCAGTGATTAAAGGTGTACAGTGCAATAGTAGAGAGAGAGAGATCACGAAGTAATATTCCTAGTTCCCATGCGGATTCCTGGGGAACCCAGGCTAAGCTAATATATATCGATAACCATTGTTCACCTATAAATTAAAAGCATTCTTGTTTCTACTTAGTGAGTTTTGTAAATAAAGTTGTTAATAAGATGTACGCAGGTGTTACATGTTACCACTTACTCCTTCTGTGCATGTGTTGTATGATTTTGACTTTTTCCAGTCCAATCAGAACATACCAAAAAGATAAAAATAAAACCCCGGGGTAAAAAAAGCTGGCATAAACCCAAAACATATTACACCATATGAGGAGGAGCACTTTATTGACAAAAGTGGTTCGTTGTAGAGTTTGGATTGGCCTGATGAAGGCTAATATGCGAAAAACATTGTCAATTTAACAAGTGCTCCTCCTTCATTTATTAGTGTTTCTATTTTCAGGGGAGAGGTAGGCTAAAATAGGGGACAGGGACAGGTGTGGTTTAAACCGGCTCCGTAGGTTTCTTCAACCCAAAGCAGAGAGACGAGAGCGAGAGGAACAATAATTGAAAAAGGGCAAGCAATTAAAGAGGGAAAGGCAAGACAGAACAGACAGGCCAGGGGGACCAGACAGAGGAGTACAAAGGAGTACAAAAGGAACGCAAGCAACAAACAGGTGACAGAACAGGACAGGGGACAGGACAGAGGAGTACAAAGGAGTACAAAGGAAACTCACAGGCAATATAAAAAGGGTCTAAGGGGGACCCTTCTAGGCTGCTTGTCCTCTTAAACCACTGCGGATCAAAGCAATCCAAAACCGGCGGTTTAGAGTGGGTAAGGGAACATTGGAACAGGGAAACCCACTGCCCTAGAACTAATTGGTCCGTGGCAGGATTAGGGGAAAGTTAGTTAGGGGGACAGATGGGGTAGTAACACTGGAGGGGGGGGGGGGTTCAAATAAAGTTATTAATTTACACAAACCACAGTTCAGGTCACGGGATGTGATGCGAGAGATTTTGTCTAGGGCGAAGGTTTAAAATGAAATCAACGGTTGCGCCAGGTCTTAATGACAATCTCGGGGACAAAGCCCATTCATTAAGTTGACATAACGCAATTGAATGAAGACATTTTTAGCTTCCGTGTGAGTTTTTAAAACAAATTACCAATAAATGTGGCACCCGTTTTCCCCTGAGGGTAATTTAGGATTGGTCGATAGTTATGTGGTGTTTAGTAATTACTACAGTTCATATTGTCGATGCCTTTGATGATTTTGAACACTTGATAATGTAAGTCGGCCTCTTAATCTGCGCCAGGGTTCAAGGAAATAGATTTAATTCGCTAAGACGCTCCTCGTATGGTTGGTTCTTTAGGCTAGGTATTCATTTTGGTAAACTATACGTTGAACTAGTTCTAGCTTGTTTATATCTTTTTGTTAATAAAGGGGCACCAGGATTGAACGCAGTATTCCAGAAGAGGGCGGACTAAGGAATTGTAAAGGGTTACGGATAACGCCTTTATGATTTTAGCTCAATTGACCTGCCTATAAGCCCAATTATTGTTGTTAGCCTTCTTACACAACTTCTGAAACATTTGGTGGACTAGGTTTTGAGGTTACTTGTTATTGTTACTGCCAGATCGGTTTCTGTTTTAACATTCTTAAGCTGAGTTTGCCATTCATCAAATAGTTTGGATTTCTCATTTTGGTAAACGGGACTATTGTAAGGCTTTACATTTAATCCGCATTGAAAAAAACTCATTTGCCCAATTTGGGGCCCAACATCACAAAATAATACTAGGATTGTGTTTCAATATCGGTTCAACTTGTTCTTTTGAGAGTACGCTATTTGCAATTTTTGTATCGGTCAGCAAAAATTTGGAGATTGTACAGGCGAGGACCCTCATCTATGTCGTTGATATAAAATTAGAAAGATACTAATTGGTTCCTAGTACCTGATCCCTGGGGTACACCGCTACGAACAATTGGTCCATTTAGAGTGCCTTTACCGTTTATGGATAACTCTTTGCTTTCTGTCGCTGAGCAAGTTGTCTATCCATTTCAACCACCCACACCGTCTTGTGATTTCCATGCGCCTTTTAGTTTAAGCATTGAAAGTTTGTGGGGAAAACTTTGTCCAAAGGCCTTTTGGAAAAGCAAGGAAGAGAATATCTACAAGCTTTACCTCTCATAGTAGAGGTTGAAGATATAGTGGTTAGAATTCTAAGAGGGTGTTAAACAAGGGAACGTTTTTTTTCGGAAAGGCCGTTGTGGGAGTCTCTTTAGGTATGTTATTTTCCTCTAAAGTGATTTACGAGTCTGTCTCTTATGGAAGGGTTTCTTTTAAGTACATACAACTGAGGTTTAAGCTTAAGTGGCAGATAGTTTACTAGGTAGGGATTTGCTGCCATTTTTTTAATATCGGGTGTTACGGTTGGACTTAGGATTCCAAATGGATTCAGGCATAGTTCCATACTGCAAGGATTTATTGAATAGGCGTGTCAGTGGTTTAGGAGAGCTCATTCCTTAGCTTCCTTTAGGGACTCTAGGTGAGATTGTATCAGATACGGGGCGTTTTATTTACCCTTGGAGTTTATCTAAACAATTCAATAATGATTCTCTGTAACGGTTGATATTGCTTAGAACATCTGGAATAGCAATCTGAAGCGGGGCGGATGTGTGTAGGGATAATTCACTGAGGTATTACGTTGTAAAAAAAAAAATAACTGGATTGCAAAGAGGAGGAGTGAGAGAGTGTGAGGGGTATTTATGTGGGCCCACAGGAGAGAGAAGAAAAAACACGAGAATGAGTGTCGTGAGTGGAGACTATGGACTTCAGCACAGGACAAAACACGCACTCCACACCGACCAACACACAGAGCTTGGCGAGAAGGAAAAATCTCTAACTTGTAAAAAACATGAATGCAAATAGAGACAAAAAAGAGATTGGGAAATCAAAATGGTAGTTATGGAGAGAGGAGAGAGAGAGGAGGAGGAATGGAGAATGGGAGTGTGAGGAGTGGGGAGAAATTGCTGGATAGAGAGATAATTGGGTTATGAAGGATATATAGATAGTAGAGATAGATAGATTACATGAATAGTCATATATATATGACTGTATATAATACAATGAAAAATATAAAACAAATATACTATGATACTACAAAATAATAAACAAACAATTAACAATACTAATAATACATATACGATATATCCTGGAAGTATAAAAAGGTGAAAGAGAACGGACACCATTCATCAATGGTTAATTGGACACCCCAATATATATAATATCCCCCCTCAACAAAAACAACTACACACTAAACATACATACATAGTATACATACATACATAACATTAACAGTACCCATTACAATACATCCCGATACACACTACACACTACACACCACCATACATCAATGGTAATGCCCCCCCAATTCATCCCTTCAGAAAACACAAGTCAACACATACACACACTACCCATAACGATAAGATAGGGTATATATACTATATATATATATATATACAATATATATAGTATAGTATATATATATATTAATATATATATATCTATATATGAGATATATTGGATTAATACAGGTCTGATATATATTTTATATATATATGTATATATTATACAGGAGATATAATAAAGGGATAGCTAAGATAGGATAAGATTCACACAAGCAAGTGCACCCAAAAAAATATAACACATATCACAGACAACTTTACACATTAACAATACATACACACATTACTTGGAATGACTTCTGGCTTCCGTGGTCGAGGGCCCTCGGAGAGTGCTGGAAAAACTCATTGTACCGCAGGTAAGCTCTCGGGCAGTTGGAAGCGTACATTTCCAATTTCCTTTTCTCTCAGTCTAAGTCAAAAACAAAATTTTGGTTTACTCAGGCTTGTTCTACTGCTTGTGCCACAATAAAGGAGGCAAATACACTTCAAATTTGTAATGGACACCTTAAAAAACTCCAGAAATCTCATTCTTCCTCGGTTTCTGCCGGGGAAATCAAGCCCAAAACATCTGTTTATTCGACTTGCCAAGCACTCTTTCATCAAGAATAAATGGCCACTGAAAAACTATTTTCAAACTCTAGCTCGTCCCAAGCTTTTTGGCATTATAGCCAAAAAACCTTCTCCACACAATTGTTCTTCCTTCATCTTTCCCTTCCCTCTTTCTTCCACTCTGATTGCACCAACTATCAATTGGTTCCTCTGACCAAGCTGAACACTCTTTTGCTTCAAAAACTTTTGGCCAGAAACTCTACCTTGGATGATTTTTCCGGTGCTATTCCTCACCTGCCCAGCCACCCCTCCTCTCCTTCTTAGGCCTAAGTATCCTAATCTCTTCTAAAGATGGACCTTTCTTACCTCTTGGTGCGTAATACTAAGAAAGCCTACGGTCCGGACGGGTGGTGCCTTCCTGTTGTAAGTAAAAACGGGTGCTTTCGCCTGGCGAAATCCCCTGGCTAGGCACAACTATTTCGTCTCTGTCTCTCCTCTATAACGTCTTTTCTTCTTGCTGGCAAGTGTTGATCTCATTCAAACTGTCCCAAAGCAGGGTGGACCGCTCTCCACACTCAAAAACTAATCGTCCAATTGTTCTCATCCTCTTGTATATCTAAAAGTTTTTGAACACTATTCGTGCTTTCGAAATTTCTTAAGCATGTCTTTTCTTCATAATCTGCTCTAAGGAATCGCCAGTATGGCTTCCGTAAGGGTCGCTCTACTGGGTGATCTTCGTGTAATATCTTACTAAAACTTCTTGGTCATCCCAACTTTCGGAATTCGGTGAGATTTTTTTTCTTTTGGCATGAGACATATCGGAAAGGGACTTCGATACCGAGTCTGGCACAAAATCTTTAATTAGTCCAAATTGCCTTTCTTCGGTTTGGCCCTCCATTTCTGTTGCCTTTGTCTTCTAATTTCCTTTCCGGGCCGTTCCATAGCTGCGGTTGGGGACGGCCAATCGCTGCAATTTCCTCATCCTATCCAAACCCTGTTCCTCAGGGTTCTGTCCATTATCATATTCTCTTTCTAATTGGTCATAAATGATATTCTAAAATTCTGTACATATGGTCCAATCCATTAATATACAGGGGACTCTACCTCTTACACCACTCAATTAGGTTTTTCCGGTAACGCCCCAGCCAGCCGGTCCCCTCCTAAAAAAAGTCCAACGCTTTAAATGAAGCCATAAAAATGGCTTATATTCTCCGATCTAGCTACTATTTCCAATGTGGGTAGAGGAAAATACTTGTTTCATTTAATGCTTCCAAATACTCAATTTATTCCCATCGGCGGTACTATCATCTGCCCTACCATGTTCTCGTGTGTCTCCTTTTTCTTTTCTTGCTTTCCAACTTGGGAAAAAGACCAAGGTACCAGTTCAGCGCTTAAGCAGCCGCCCAGGGAAGCTGGATGTGCTCAACCGCCTCAGGGGTTGCTTTTACCCTGTTGCAGCTACGTGCCATGTAACAGGGGCACAGCGTGCATCCTTGTATGGAGTAATTGTTCACATGTCATGGTGGAGGATCCTCTCCCACCGCACTCATCACCCCTAGGCATGTAAAAGTAGAAAGGAAAAGCCTTTCGTGTAATCATTAACTTCCAGTCTGAATCTCACCAAAACTCTGTGGCAAACCCTCTCTTTTCGCCTGCCCACTGTGTGCATCTCTCTCACGATTCTATCAAGAATCCAATAATCAGTGTTCACTCGGGGATGCTGTCCATGTGTATACAAACTCCCCTTTCCCACCCCGGTAGGGTGTACGGTAGTACCCGCCCTTGCACCACACACAATCCAAACCCCTAATCGGAAGCAAACCAACTCCAACCCCTCCAAGGAGCTGAAACTGCCTATTCTCAGGACCTCTTCTTCTTAGGCAATTCTGCTGAAAGTTCTGGAAAACCTCTATTTCCCATGAATCTGACTTCTTTTCCCCTCTCTTATTATGACCTAAATTGCTTTCAAACTCTGGTGGGTTGTACTCCTTTTTTCATGGCAATTTTTAGCTCGATACCGTCCCTTGTATTTCGGCCCGGTCACTCCACTTGTGAAATCTTGCGGTGGATTGGCCACTCGATGCAGGGCAGTTATTGGCCTTGTGTATCCCCTCAATTAAATAGAAAAACAATCAAAAAACATAAAAAACAACAAACATAACATACATACACACCAACATTCCATCACACTGGTAATGACACCCACCCATATCCTCCACCACAAAAACAAACACTCTTACACACATATCCACAACACAGGGAATACACCACACACCCAACCCACATACCAAAAAACATACTTGGGCGTACCATCATCACTCCACAATGAAAGTGTTCAACAAATCATCCAAAAGGCCATCACGCACCATTATGGACTGTAGTAGCTCTTCTACTCTCAAAACCCAATCTTATTACACACGGGGAAAAAATTCGGTTTTGCCAAAAATTAGCAAACCCTTTTAACTCTCATGGAAATCTAAGGATAAGCTTACATTTTCTAATCGAGTTGTCAAACTTGTGGAATGGTTGATTCCCCAGCGCCAAACGGTCTATAAGGGGATGCCCAGCACCGTTGACTTTTCTTTTTACACCACAACTTTTATGCCTTAGACACTACTTGCGCAGCAAACCCGCGGGATTTGAACTGCGGTTGTCAATGAATAATTAGTTGTATTTGTATTCCCCCCCTCAGAATTCATATCAAGGATTATTTGTGTGTACTATTCAGTTCCGTAAGATCGGCGTTATACTCTCACTTATCTTCCCTCGATCATACAGCGCATAAGATCAGTTACTCTCACATCTCTCTACATTGCTGCTCTCGGTATGACTACACATCTGATCATCAAGTATCACCACATGACACTGTGTTACTGACCATCTGTACTCTACTCGTCACCTAATCCGCCAGCGCACGTGGGGAACAATGAAGTTACACGGTTGGGGGGGGGAGGGGCAAAGGGTGTTACCCGGGAGCATTCCCAAATTTTCACCTTTCATACCCACTCTGAGATACGTTGGCCAGACACAGGGGATTTGCGGCCACCGTGAGGCAGTATCAGGCTCGTGTGTTGAGAGGAACAAGGACAACTTCATACTAGCTAATGGATGCGAGGAGGAACACAATCCGGGACTCAGAGTTTGGTTGCGTTTGAAACAAGAATTTCCACGTTATGTAGACAGGCCCTTATGGTACATAACCTGAAACGAGCCACACAGAATGAAACATCACAATCCGACACAGTAGGTACGGCGTAGTAAAGCGATAGCTATCCTCAGAAGCAACTCAGAAACACTTAAATACATCTATAACACTAGATATATATTAGGTGCTGACCATCTGTCACAAACCAGTCTACACCCCATACTAACATACGCGTACAATAACCATACACGAAGCAAACAAGAAATACATAAACCCACTGACAGCAATAACTGCATCCTCACGCACACACTGAACAAACTTTGACAACATTATGCTGAACACGGGATATAACGCAGTATTTACAACTTTATGACCACACCAACGAGAAGGAGGTTGTGAGCACAACGCCCCAACCTATCACGGACCCAATACCCGTTACATTCACTAGCCCCGCAGACTCTTTCGCTATACACGTAATTATCCATATGCGACTAGACCCAGACCACCATCAAACGGACGATACCTCGCATCATACCCCACAGAAGTACATAAAAGAACGCCGTTACCTGTAGGGTGAAACTTCACCAGACAACTATCACATACACACAATCACATACCACGAGGCACAACACAACAACTCGCTACTTCCAGGTACAACAGAAGGCTTTGTAGAACATAACAACATACTATAATTATATCACACAGACCCCTGACCATTGACTACCAAAATCCACGTAGTTTTAAAAGGAACCGCGAGCTGAGCACACAACAGGCACGTAACACAAATCAGGATCGAAGAATAAATTTATGGGTACTTGTACATGCCCGCGACACAAAAATGCAGCCGACAGTTGAAAAGACGCCAGGCAACACAACGAGACTTTTCGGCCTTTTTCCTATTTTCGTGCGTGTTTTTTTGTCCTTAAGTCTTCCCCCCTGTCCTTCTTCTGCTGCTTTCATTTTCTATTGCTTCGGAGTTCTGTTTTGATTACGTTTTTAGATTTCGTCGCGGTGGTGTTTAAGTTGGTCTCTCTCTCTCTCTCTCTCTCTCTCTCTCTCTCTCTCTCTCTCTCTCTCTCTCCCTCTCCTTCTCTCTCTCTCTCTCTCTCTCTCTCTCTCTCTCTCTCTCTCTCTCTCTCTCTTTCGCCAGTGATTTACATATCGATTCACTCAAATTTACATAGTTTTTAGTCTGAGGGAGTTTTTATCGCCTTACCCAAATTTCGGCGACTTTCTTGTTATTTTCCTTTACTCTGTAGTTTTACTTTATTGTGTGATAGATTTACAGTCAGTCAGTTAGTCAGTCAGGTATTTAGTCAGTCAGTAAGTCAGTCCCTCTGTCACTTAGTTGGTCAGTCAGTCATATTGTCTGCCAGTCAATCAGTTGGTTTGTTAGTTGGTCAAGTAGTCATTCTGTTTGTTAATTGGCCAGTCAGTCATTTAGCCAGTCAGTTGGTCAGTCAGTAATTCAGTCTGTCAGTTAACCCCTTCCTTTCCGAGGATGTATTTTGTATTATTCCAGCTATATTTAGAAGATTTTATGCAGCTTACGAGGAACTGTGGTAGTTAAAATGGATAATCGATATAGTTTGAAGCCTTTTGATTGCTACACGTTCCCTAAGCTGGATAATATCGTCTAATAATATCCAGATTATAATGACAAGGACAACTCGGTACTAAAGGGGTTACGAATTCAGTTTGTCAGTTATCCACCAGTCAGTCAGTCAGCAGGATATTTAGCTAGCCAGTCAGTCAGAAGGCTACATGTAAATCTCAAAACAGGAATAAGAGAGTTTTGAAAACTAGGAGA
>CM064528.1:9207447-9250561 GCA_032716605.1 Paralithodes platypus
GTGCCATTCATCAGAGATTACTTCCTCTCTGATGATGAAGTTAATGAGCTCATTGAACACACCTACTCCTTTCTCACCTGAGGCCTTAATCATCTCATCTAGAATGCCAGAGCATCCTGCAGCTTTTCTGTCCTTCATTAAGTTATTGCACTGCTTACAAAAGCTGGCACAATCACAGGGAGGGGGGAGTATTGGCTTTTCGTTGGTAAGCTGCTCTATTCCATTCAAATTTCATGTTGAATAATCTTTCATAGTGTACGGTATCTTCCAAAAATCTATAATGTCTTTGTCGGCGGAAACAATTGTTCAAGTATATATTTTCCCTGTGAAACCAATTTAACTTCATAATGACAATTATATATATAAAGAAAAAACAATATATTTTACATAATTTATTGCATATCTTACATATTTAAAAAGATATTTATTAAAATAGTTTAACCAGACTAATGAGTTCCCCCAAAAAACTCTTATAGGGCTGGCCTGAAGGATTAGATCAAGATGGACAACCAATCAAGATATGATAGGTAGGGAAGGGCAAGAGGTGAACAAATCTAGGATTCCTAGTTCCGTTTATTCCTAGTTCCGTTTATTCCTAGTTCCGTTTATTCCTAGTTCTGTTTATTCCTAGTTCCGTTTATTCCTAGTTCCGTTTATTCCTAGTTCTGTTTATTCCTAGATCTGGCTATTCCTAGTTCTGGTTATTCCTAGTTCTGTTTATTCCTAGTTCCGTTTATTCCTAGTTCTGTTTATTCCTAGTTCTGGTTATTCCTAGTTCTGTTTATTCCTAGTTCCGTTTATTCCTAGTTCCGTTTATTCCTAGTTCTGTTTATTCCTAGTTCCGTTTATTCCTAGTTCCGTTTATTCCTAGTTCTGTTTATTCCTAGATCTGGCTATTCCTAGTTCTGGTTATTCCTAGTTCTGTTTATTCCTAGTTCCGTTTTATTAATTAAATTTATTCGTTTTATCATCAAATCATATTTGTAAATAAGATTTTTAGATGTATTTTCGGCTGCTGAGTTCGAATCTGCCCTCAAAATTGGCCTACCACGTCAATTAAACAAAATAGAGCTAATTTATCGATATAATTTATGAAATTTGCCCATATTTCCATGATTTTTGGACATACATGATTTGCAAATATGATTTTTATATGTATTTTAGGCTGCTGAGTTCGAATCTACCCTCAAAATTGGCCTACCACGTCAATTACACAAAATAGAGCTCATTTATCGATATAATTTATGAAATTTGCCCATATTTCCATGATTTTTGGACATACATGATTTGAAAATATGATTTTTATATGTATTGTCGGCTGCTGAGTTTGAATCTACCCTCAAAATTGGCCTAACACGTCAATTACACAAAATAGAGCTAATTTATCGATATAATTTATGAAATCTGCCCATATTTCCATGTTTTTTTGACATACATGATTTGCAAATATGATTTTTAGATGTATTTTTGGCTGGTGAGTTCGAATCTACTCTCAAAATTTGCCTACCACGTCAATTACACAAAATAGAGCTTATTTATCGATATAATTTATGAAATTTGCCCATATTTACATGATTTTGGGACATGCATGATTTGCAAATATGGTTTTTAGATGTATTGTCGGCTGGTGAGTTTGAATCTGCCCTCAAAATTGGCCTACCACGTCAATTACACAAAATAGAGCTCATTTATCGATATAATTTATGAAATTTGCCCATATTTCCATGAGTTTTGGACATACATGATTTGCAAATATGATTTTTATATGTCTGCTGAGTTTGAATCTATCCTCAAAATTGGCTTACCACGTCAATTGCACAAAATAGAGCTCATTTATCGATATAATTTATAAAATTTGCCCATATTTCCATGATTTTTGGACATACATTATTTGCAAATATGATTTTTATATGTATTGTCGGCTGCTGAGTTCGAATCTGCCCTCAAAATTGGTCTACCACGTCAATTACACAAAATAGAGCTAATTTATCGATATAATTTGTGAAATTTGCCCATATTTTGAATAATATTGTCTAATGTTTACCGGAATTAGTGGATACTTAACTGTTTTACCGCCGCTGCCTTACTGTTATCTTTATTCTGGCCACTATTAGACGATTTTATTCAGTTTATAAAGAGTCTCCTGCAATTAGCAGGCTTCGAACTATCTCACTTAACCCTTTTTACTACCTCAGATCCTTCTTAAACCACACACAATCGTCTAAATATAGCAAGAATAAAATCAAAGAAACGTCGCGGGTACAGAAGGGGTTACAGAGCCAATATCATACTTAACAATTAACCAAAGAAAACAATCTCAAAATAAAAAATATAATTCATTATAAATAAATAAAAATTCCCAGCTACCATGGCAACAAGATCCAAAATTCCGCGGACATAATTTTACACCCAGGACGAACGACGCCTAAACTTCCCCGTGATGATGAAGCGGATAAGTTGGCTTTATTTTTCCCAGGAGAGACTCCGACTTGATTGTGGGTTATGGAAGCAGTGGACTGACGAACGAGGGGTAAGGGGAGGCAAGAATGTAGTAGATGAGAGAGAAAAAGAGTGGGTGTGAGAGTGAGAGAGAGTGTGAGAGTGAATAGGGATTACAAATCGACTGACGAATGGAGAGTAAGGAAATGGAAGAGTTTAGTAAATGGAGGAAGGAGAGACAGTGAAAGAAGGAGGTAGGAAAGGAGGAGGTAGGGAAGGAGGAAAGAAGGAAGTAGGTAAGGAGGAAAGAAGGTGGTAGGGAAGGTAGAGAGAATAAATAAGGAGGAGAGACGGAAATAAGGAGGAAAGAAGAAAAGAAGCAAGTAGGGAAGGTGGAGAGAAGGAAATAAGGAGGAAATTTTTTTATGGAAGGAGGAAAGAAGAGAAGAAAGAGGTAGGGAAGGAGGAAAGAAGAAAAGAAGTAGGAGAGAAGGAAAAAAGGGTTAAGGAAGAAGGATTGAAGGGGTAAGGTGAAGGAAAAGCTTAGTAGAGAGAGAAAGGATAATCAAGAGTAGACAGGAAGGAAGGAGAGAGAGAGAGAGAGGTGAGAGCCAGAAATAAAATACTAGTTGGAATGGTACAGTGGAGCTAATAAGTCATTACTCAGCTGTCATAACGTTTGGCTCGCTCTCTGTTGTATTAATTTCTGTCAGATGTTGAATAGGGTGTATAAGTGTAGGAATAGGTTTGTTTAACCCCCTCGAAATGAATCAATTAAGTTTAGATATTGCTGAAACTAATTATGGATCAAAATATACTTGGTGCCGAGACATCACTTATGAGGCCGACTGTACTATACTCGATTCCAAATAGGTAGGCCAGAAATCGTGAAACCTAATTTCTGTAACTCAAGAAGGTCTAGAGCAAATGGGCTACAAATTTCCACACCTATTCCGTGGCTGACCTTTTCCGAATGGAAGAAATATTCGCTGAGCTAGGCCTCTGAAATTAGTAATTAAAATTATAATTATTTGATTAATAACGAAGGCAAATAGATAATAGTTTCTTGGTAAGTAATAATCAAATAATGAGTTTGGTACTGGAAAGAAACACTTGCATAAACACCTAAATCTAAGTCAAGTACTGAAGGCAATAGGATATGATCATTATGGAAGGGGATTATGAGAACAATAATATAATACAATAAAGAAATGAAATTGGGAATATCCGCCAGAGGAGTAAGACTAGCAAAACCAATATAGCCGAGAAAAGAAGGTAATTGGAAAGAAAGGAAACAGATTGTAAGAGGGAGAGGGAGGAGAGGAGGGAAACAAAATATATGGAGAAACGAACGTCGGGGGGAAGGTAAAACAGTACTCTAGTTAAATTATATATAATCAAATAACGATAAAATATCATGATATATAAATATCTTAAATGTGTTATAGAAAAACGAAGTAATATCATACTTAACAGAATAGTATTAGCATAAAATTATATGTAGTTAAATCAATTAAATGATAGACATATGAATAAATAAATAACATGACATGATATAGGGAAATATTATAGACTAAAAACAGTGAAAAAAGCACCATATAAAGAGCAGCACTTTATTGACAGCATTTGGCAAAGAGCTTCTTCAGGTGACTGAGTATTTGTGAAACGTTGTCAACAAAGTGCTCCTCCTCAAATGGTGTTTATATTAATCGTCAACTTTCTTTAGTTCATTTTAAACGATGCAAAAATATACATCGTAGAGGTTATGAAAATATAGAGTAAACATTAGGAAGATGTCAGAATTGTAAAAGTGCGTAAAATAGTTATATTGAAAGTAAATTAAAAACTATGAAGGAATGGGCAACGGAATTAGGATAAGAGACAAACATGTATATATAGGTGAGACGCGGTCAAGAAAAATAAGAATTCTAAGAGAGGAAAACAAATTATTAGAGAAAACCAAAACACCAACCTAATATATGACAAGAAGATAAGACTGTGAATAAATGTGAATGAAAAAAGATGGTTCAATCTTTTAGAATAACTTACATTTGTGAAATAATGTTTATCTATATATTAACGTTATTGCAATACACTAATAGGAAGATGAAGAATGTAAAGGTATGAGACATAAAACTACTATGGAGAAGGCATATGGATAGAGAATGAGAGAGAGAGAGAGAGAGAGAGAGAGAGAGAGAGAGAGAGAGAGAGAGAGAGAGAGACTCAAAGGAGATTAGAGGAGATGGGATACTGCAGTGAGAGGAAGAGCTGAGGAAATGTAATAAGGAGAGACAAACAAACAGACGAACAGGCAAATTAACGATAATAATGCGTGTGATGAGAGAGAGAGAGATTAGAGAAAATGTAATAAAGAGAGGCAGACAAACAGGGAGGATCACGGTGTATGTATAATATTATTTCTGCGTGTCTTTGTATGTGTGTGAGAGAGAGAGAGTGTGTGTGTGTGTTAGAGAGAGAGAGAAAAGGAGAGAATGAGACTGTGTGAGAGCGAGAGTGGGTGTGTGGGAGTGAGGAGGGAGCCAGAGCGGTAAAAAGATGAATTCATCAATATACTACCTTTCTTTAAACATCTGTACGCTGAGAAAGATCCAGGCACAGAGCGAGAGAGAGTATGTGTGTGTTACAACTAGTTACAATACGTACTTAATCTTAAAAACGTGCAGTCTATTCCGCAAGTGGAAACAGAGAGATTGTTTAGTGTACTACATTCATTGCAGAGAGATTGTTTAGTGTACTACATTCATTGCAGGGAGATTTTTTAGTGTACTACATTCATTGCAGGGAGATTGTTTAGTGTACTACATTCATTGCAGAGAGATTGTTTAGTGTACTACATTCATTGCAGAGAGATTGTTTAGTGTACTACATTCATTGCAGGGAGATTGTTTAGTGTACTACATTCATTGCAGAGATATTGTTTAGTGTACTACATTCATTGCAGAGAGATTGTTTAGTGTACTACATTCATTGCAGGGAGATTGTTTAGTGTACTACATTCATTGCAGGGAGATTGTTTAGTGTACTACATTCATTGCAGAGAGATTGTTTAGTGTACTACATTCATTGCAGAGAGATTGTTTAGTGTACTACATTCATTGCAGGGAGATTGTTTAGTGTACTACATTCATTGCAGAGAGATTGTTTAGTGTACTACATTCATTGCAGAGAGATTGTTTAGTGTACTACATTCATTGCAGGGAGATTGTTTAGTGTACTACATTCATTGCAGAGAGATTGTTTAGTGTACTACATTCATTGCAGAGAGATGTTTAGTGTACTACATTCATTGCAGGGAGATTGTTTAGTGTACTACATTCATTGCAGGGAGATTGTTTTAGTGTACTACATTCATTGCAGAGAGATTGTTTAGTGTACTACATTCATTGCAGAGATTGTTTAGTGTACTACATTCATTGCAGGGAGATTGTTTAGTGTACTACATTCATTGCAGAGAGATTGTTTAGTGTACTACATTCATTGCAGGGAGATTGTTTAGTGTATTACATTCATTGCAGAGAGATTGTTTAGTGTACTACATTCATTGCAGAGAGATTGTTTAGTGTACTACATTCATTGCAGAGAGATTGTTTAGTGTACTGCATTCATTGCAGGGAGATTGTTTAGTGTACTACATTCATTGCAGGGAGATTGTTTAGTGTACTACATTCATTGCAGAGAGATTGTTTAGTGTACTACATTCATTGCAGAGAGATTGTTTAGTGTACTACATTCATTGCAGGGAGATTGTTTAGTGTACTACATTCATTGCAGAGAGATTGTTTAGTGTACTACATTCATTGCAGAGAGATTGTTTAGTGTACTACATTCATTGCAGGGAGATTGTTTAGTGTACTACATTCATTGCAGGGAGATTGTTTAGTGTACTACATTCATTGCAGAGAGATTGTTTAGTGTACTACATTCATTGCAGAGAGATTGTTTAGTGTACTACATTCATTGCAGGGAGATTGTTTAGTGTACTACATTCATTGCAGAGAGATTGTTTAGTGTACTACATTCATTGCAGAGATATTGTTTAGTGTACTACATTCATTGCAGGGAGATTGTTTAGTGTACTACATTCATTGCAGGGAGATTGTTTAGCGTACTACATTCATTGCAGAGAGATGGTTTAGTGTACTATATTCATTGCAGAGAGATTGTTTAGTGTACTACATTCATTGCAGGGAGATTGTTTAGTGTACTACATTCATTGCAGAGAGATTGTTTTAGTGTACTACATTCATTGCAGAGAGATTGTTTAGTGTACTACATTCATTGCAGAGAGATTGTTTAGTGTACTACATTCATTGCAGGGAGATTGTTTAGTGTACTACATTCATTGCAGAGAGATTGTTTAGTGTACTACATTCATTGCAGAGAGATTGTTTAGTGTACTACATTCATTGCAGAGAGATTGTTTAGTGTACTACATTCATTGCAGAGAGATTGTTTAGTGTACTACATTAATTGCAGAGAGATTGTTTAGTGCACTACATTCATTGCAGAGAATGCACAATACGATCTACTCTTTTCTTGAACTGCTCTACTGAAGAACTATTTACAACTTCTGAGGGAACAGATGTTCTATGTAAAATAACTTCCTAGTGCTGAACCCATTCCCTCTTACTTCCAGAGATGATTGCGTGTTGTATTCATATTTAGGCTAAACAAAGATATTTAGCAATAATCCACGTTGTTAAACCCATTAATATTTGTAAAGACTTAAATGAGGGAGAAAAACAAAATCCAGCACTCTACTAATTTAACTTCAACCAATCGCGTATGTTGTGTGTGAGAGAAAATATGTGTGTGAGTGTGTGTGTGTGTGTGTGTGTGTACAATCGGATACAGAAAGATAGCAACAACAAGAAAGAGAGCAAAAAAGGATGGAATCTATCACTCCCCTATATCTTTCTTTAAGGGGAGGTTTTTAGTTGATACCCTAGACTTCCATCAAGCTTAAAATTACTCCCTCTAGACCCCCTTTCAAGATAAATTTGTAAATTTTTCGGTAGAAAAATTTCCCGGCCGAAGGCCGGTTCCCCTTAAATTACAGGCTCGCTATCGCTCGCCAGGAAAAAATCAACACCTAAATAGAGCGAATAGTCTTAAAATTGACAGAAATGGGGCGAGGGTTCTTAAAATCGCCAAACTAATGGGGCAAGCGTCTTAAAATCTCAAAAGCAATGGGGCTAAACATGAGGGAGAAAGGGATCCAGAAAAAATTCCTCAAGTGGAAATCTCCCCTTAAACACACGTATGCCCGAGTCAGCTCTCCTGTCAGTATCTTTTTTTATATTTGTATTTGTTTTTTCTTATCTACAAATCGTTTAGCTTTTTACTCCTCCTTATCTAACTCCAACATATTTCACTTAAGAGGGTAGGGTATATTTATTCGTCTATTTATTTAGGTATTTACCATTGTTTTAATTTCCTCCCTCGACCTACATGTCAAGCTTTTAATTATGTATACTCATTTAACCAATAGTCCTTCTCCACAACATCAGTATTGTTTTTTTGTTTGTAATAGGTTGTTTTTACTGGAGTGATGGAGTATTTTTCCTTTAGGCAATAACATTCGTTGCTTATTTTCATGTTTACTCTCTTAGAACTTTGCCATTGTTCTTGGTTTCCACACGAGTAATTTTTTTCTCCATTTCTTCTCTAACTTTCTCCGAGTCTCTCTCTCTCTCTCTCTCTCTCTCTCTCTCTCTCTCTCTCTCTCTCTCTCTCTCTCTCTCTCTCTCTCTCTCTCTCTCTCTCTCTCTCTCTCTCTCTCTCTACATACAATAATTTTGATCACTGTTTGTCTTGCCTTTCTCTCTCTGCATATACAGTATATACAGTATATATATATATATATATATATATATATATATAATATATACAGTATATATATATATATATATATATATATATATATATATATATATATATATATACAGTATATACAGTATATATATTCCCATCTACATTTTTCTTTAAATACATCAATGTATAATTCTGTATTTGCCTAGACCCCATTAATTTCTATTCCCCTTTCATTCATTCGTATTTCCCTGTATGTCTCGTTCACAGAGCTCCTTCCCACTTCCCACTCTCCTTTGGCCCTTATAAGATGAGCTCAAAACAGCTTAGCGGGGAACTTCAAGAAACTTAAGTCCGTCTAGAAAGGAAGGGAAAGTTGCCAAAGTAAAATTGAATTAGTTTTTTTGTAGGCAGTGTGTGTGTGTGTGGTTGTGTGTGTGTGTGTGTGTGTGTGTGTGGTGGGTTGGTTCAGGAATATGCATGTGTGTGGGTATTCCTTAACTGTGGTTGTGTGTGTGGTGGGTTGGTTTGGGTATGTGTATGTGTGTGGGTATTCCTTGACGGTGATTGTGTGTGTGTGTGTGGTGGGATGGTTCAGGAATGTGTGTGTGTGTGTGTGTGTGGGGGTTGGTTTTGAAATGTGTATGTGTGTGGGTATTCCTTGGTTGTGTGTGTGTGTGTGGGTTGGTTCAGGAATGGTGTATGTGTGTGGGTATTCCTTGGTTGTGTGTGTGTGTGTGTGTGGTGGGTTGGTTCAGGAATGTGTATGTGTGTGGGTATTCCTTGGTTGTGTGTGTGTGTGTGTGTGGTGGGTTGGTTCAGGAATGTGTATGTGTGTGGGTATTCCTTGGTTGTGTGTGTGTGTGTGTGTGGTGGGTTGGTTCAGGAATGTGTATGTGTGTGGGTATTCCTTGGTTGTGTGTGTGTGTGTGTGTGGTGGGTTGGTTCAGGAATGTGTATGTGTGTGGGTATTCCTTGGTTGTGTGTGTGTGTGTGTGTGGTGGGTGGGTTCAGGAATGTGTATGTGCGTGGGTATTCCTTGGCTGTAGTTGTGTGTGTGTGTGTGTGTGTGTGTGGTGGGTTGGTTCAGGAATGTGTATGTGTGTGGGTATTCCTTGGCTGTAGTTGTGTGTGTGTGTGTGTGTGTGTGTGGTGGGTTGGTTCAGGAATGTGTATGTGTGTGGGTATTCCTTGGCTGTAGTTGTGTGTGTGGTGGGATGGTTCAGGAATGTGTATGTGTGTGGGTATTCATTGGTTGTGTGTGTGTGTGTGGGTTGGTTCAGGAATGTGTATGTGTGTGAGTATTCCTTGGCTGTAGTTGTGTGTGTGGTGGGATGGTTAGGGAATGTGTATGTCTGTGGGCATGCTATGATTGTATGTGTGGTGGGTTGGTTTGGGTATGTGTGGGTCTGTGGGTATTCCTTGGCTGTGTGTGTGTGTGTGTGTGTGTGTGTGTGTGTGTGTGTGTGCCTGCGAGTTTCTTGGGTTGGTTCAATGAGGGTGGGTATTCCTTGGCTGTGTGTGTGTGTGTATGTGTATGTGACTATGAGTTTGGTGGGTTGGTTCGGCTATGTGTATGTGTGTGGGTACTCCTCTGTTGTGATTATGTAGAGCATGTTGGGTATATGCATATGTATTACTTTTATGTTTATGGTCTTAGTGCAGATTATGCAGCTCCGTAAATTAACCCAAACATTTTATCTGTAGCAAGATCGTTTATGTATTCGAATGTGTGTGTGTGAGTGTGTATGTAATAATAATAATAATAATTGTCGGTTTATTGTATTGTTCATTGTATCCTTGAGACTGAAAATCTACAGCGTTTTTCTTAAACCTAGTTACAGTACAATACTTATTCTACCTTAAACCTAGTTACAGTACAATACATATTCTACCTTAAACCTAGTTACAGTACAATACATATTCTTCCTTAAACCTAGTTACAGTACAATACATATTCTACCTTAAACCTAGTTACAGTACAATACATATTCTACCTTAAACCTAGTTACAGTACAATACATATTCTTCCTTAAACCTAGTTACAGTACAATACATATTCTACCTTAAACCTAGTTACAGTACAATACTTATTCTACCTTAAACCTAGTTACAGTACAATACATATTCTTCCTTAAACCTAGTTACAGTACAATACATATTCTACCTTAAACCTAGTTACAGTACAATACATATTCTACCTTAAACCTAGTTACAGTACAATACATATTCTACCTTAAACCTAGTTACAGTACAATACTTATTCTACCTTAGCTACGAGGTCACCTGCAACTTTTGGCGACCGTGAGGTGCCTGGCTTCCCACCAAGTACACTTGGTCAAACAAGTATCTGCACCCCTATGCTGATTATCTGGTGTGTACAGCTTGGTAGTATAGTTCGTAGGTAGTAGGTCTTAGGTAGTATAGGTAGGTAATAGTATAGATGAATATAGATGCAGGCAGAGATGCCAACCCTACCAAGCTGTACACACCAGATTATCAGGGTAGGGCTGCAGATACTTTTTTGACCAAGTGTACATACGCAGATGCACTTTGTATTGGTAAGAATATGTGTAGGCTAACACAGGCTGATAGCAGCTTGGTTAGGGAGTAACCACGATACAATTTTCTCCGTCGCTATGTGTGTATGTGTGTGTGTGTATGTATGTGTGTGTGTGTGTGTGTGCATGTGTGTTTGTGTGCATGTGTGTGATTGCGAGTCCATTTGTGCTATTTCTTGCGCTATAGTTTAGATGTTATTCAGTTATTTGGGTTAGGCAAAGATTAAGCTAGGTTAAATTCGCTCAGATTTCCCTAAAGGAATGTAGAGGTTGGTACATTAACTTCAACCATACATGAACTGATAGATTCTTAGACAAACGGACGGATGGAAAAACAGACAGGTAATTAGATAAACAAACATACATAGGGGTGGAGACACAGACAGACAATTACATAGGCAGAGAAACAGACATACAGACAGACAGACATACAGACGGATGGACGGACGTACGTACGTATATGTTTAATTCCTTACACTTACACCTTTCCTCACAGTAAAAAAAGATAGTTTAAACCGGATCAAGGCTTTACCAAAGGTCTGACAACCTTGCTCGCTATGTGTAAGAGAGAGAGAGAGAGTGAGAGAGAGAGATAGAGAAAAGGAGGGTAGACAGACAATAAGGGAGTAAATAAATACACAGGTAAACAAGACGATGGGAAAAAAAGCATGAAGGAATATAGCAAGGAAACACAGAGGAAAATATAAATGAGAGATGTGTGAGTGTGGCTTGGAATCTCTCTCTCTCTCTCTCTCTCTCTCTCTCTCTCTCTCTCTCTCTCTCTCTCTCTCTCTCTCTCTCTCTCTCTCTCTCTCTCTCTCTCTCTCTCTCTCATTTTCCGTTTGGTACACATAAGTGAGCATCCGTCTTAAATACTGAATATTCGCGAATGTTAATTATGCAAAACACGGCTTATGTGGAGGATGAGAAATGAGAGCAAGAGAGAGTGTGTGTGTGTGTGTGTTTGTGTGTGTGTGTGTGAGAGAGAGAGAGAGAGTGTGTGTGAGTGAGAGTGATTGAGAGTGAAAGTGAGTGAGTAAGAGTGAGAGAGAGAGAAGAGAGAGTGTGTGTGTGTGTGTATGTGTGTGTGTGTGTACGTGTGTGCTAGAAATGCATACACTTAGTTTCATATGTGAATGTATACAGTTAGGTAAGAAGAATGATACAGCTAAATTCAAAGAAAGATAGATAGATGAATAGAGAGAAAAAATGGGAGAGAGTGACTTATGGAGTGGTAGATACATAGAGAATAGGATAAACATTGAAACATGAGAGAGTGAATGATGAAGTGATAAATACATAGAAACAAATAATGTTGAAAGGCATGTCTTTATTCAATAGATTTAATGGATAGTAAATGATAGAGTGATAGATTATTATGAAGTTTGTCAAATAATGTAATAGATTGCTAGATAGATAACGAATAATGCCCATATATACGTAGTTTTATTTAATATATGTTTAGAACTATAAATTGAATAAGAATAAAGAGAACGATAGTAAAGTAAAGTAAACAAATATATAAACGGAAAGAGAAATGGAGAGAGATAATAAATACATAAAATGGATAACTAATATAATGATATACAGGTAGATTAATAGATTGATAGGTAGATAGGTTAATATGTAGATAAATGTATATACAATATATAGATAAATAGATAGATAGATAGATAAATAAATAGATAGATAGACAGTCAAAGATGATAAAGGATATTGGATACTGAAATGAAAGTAAGAGCAGAGGAAATGTAATAAGGAGGGAAGGATGTGTGTGAGTGGGTGTGTGTGTGTGTGTGTGTGTGTGTGTGTGTGTGTGTAATTAAGAGAGAGAGAGAGAGAATGTTTGTCTTTGTATGGGAGAGTGAGAAAGCAACAGATAAATTTATAGTAACGCAAAGAGCTTAATCCCAAGTAATTGAAATAATCTACTGTAAATAGAAACAAAGATATATATATATATATATATATATATATATATATATATATATATATATATATATATATATATATATATATATATATATATATATATATATATATATATATATATATATATATATATATATATATATATATATATATATATATATATATATAGAGAGAGAGATAGATAGATAGTTAGTTAGTTAGTTAATTCTTTATTTCATAAAAGGTTACATGGTAACATTTTACATATATACAGATACTCAGACTCAAATCTTTATTTCATAAAAGGCAACACAATTAACTTTTTACATATATACAATAGAGATAACAGTAACCTCATACATTACCGCATTCTAGGTTCATGGTTTTGTACAAATATAATTCTTGACTTGATAGCATTTATATCATTAGTTTTCAAATCTGATACGTCATATTCATGTAATAGGATATGGTTAACTTCCTTTCCTAACGATAGGTATTCATCAAGGTTTAATAAACATTTCTGTAAAAACTTGCAAGGTTTTAGGAGACATTTGTGAGCAAATCTAATTTTTAACCAATTCATTAAATTATTAAATGTCATTAGTCCAGCCAATTCACATGCATGATGATTACTTTCCCAATATTTTAATTTCAGCATTTTCTTTATTGCTTTGTGGTAACCAATTGCAAATTGCTTAAGAGGAAGTTTGCACTTTTTGTTATAAAACCATAATTCAGAACCATAAAAACTTGAGCAGTAACTTTGGAACAACTGAGTAAAAACCCTAACCCTAGATAGATAGATAGATAGATAGATAGATAGATAGATAGATAGATAGATAGATACAGACAGACAGATAGAAAGATAAATAGATAGACAAAGACAGATAGAAAGATAAATAGATAGACAAATAGATAGATAGAGAGAGAGCGAGAGAGTCGGGCACTACATCAAGCTTACGGTGATGACTTATACAAGGGACGATTACACAAAGAGGATTTATTGTAGAGGTGTGACTCGCTCTCGCTCTCTCTCTCTCTCTCTCTCTCTCTCTCTCTCTCTCTCTCTCTCTCTCTCTCTCCTTATTACATTTCCTCTGCTCTTCCTCACATTTCAGTCTCTCATATCCTCTAATCTCCTTTGACTCCTCATGCATTGCATACTCTTCCTTATCCTTCTTCTTCTTCTTTCTTCTTCTTCTTCTTTTTGTCTTCCTCTTCTCATCAATGTTATTACCATCGTCAACATCGGTATCAGTTCTTCTGCTCCTTTTTCCTACTTTCGTTCCTCCTCTTTCTTCTCATTTTCCTTTATCCCCTCTTACACCACCTTATCCATTTCTCTCTTTCATCCATTTCATCTCTCTTCCTTCTTTCGCCTCTTACGTTTCCTTTTATATCTCCGTTTTCTTCCATTTCCCTCCTTTATCCACTTTATCTCTCCTCCTTCTTTAGCCTCTTACGTTTATATTTGTTTACATCTCCGTTTTCTTCCATTTATCTCCATTATCCATTACATCTCTCTTCCTTCAATACTCTCTTACGTTTATTTATTTGTTTACATCTCCCCTTTCTTCCATTTCCCTCCTTTATCCATTTTATCTCTCTTCCTGCTTTATTCTCTTACGTATATTTATGTTTACAGCTCCGTTTTCTTCCATTTCCCTTCTTTATCCACTTTATCTCTCCTCCTTCTTTACTCTCTTACGCTTTATTGTCATCTCCGTTTTCTTCGACTTCTTTCTCTATCATCTTCATCATGGTAAACTCATCAATATCTTCCCGTCATTCTCATTTTTATTTTCTCCCATTTAACCTGCCGACGGTGTGGCGCCGACTCTCTCTCTCTCTCTCTCTCTCTCTCTCTCTCTCTCTCTCTCTCTCTCTCTCTCTCTCTCTCTCTCTCTCTCTCTCTCTCTCTCTCTCTCTCTCTCTCTCTCTCTCTCTCTCTCTCTCTCTCTCACTCTCACTTAGCTTCCCCCACTTCCATATACTCTCCTTTCTCTATTCCCTTTAAGTGTTATGGTGGAAAGGGGGAGACGAGGAATATGAAAGGAGAAAGAGAGAGAGAGAGAGAGAGAGAGAGAGAGAGAATGTGATAGTATAAAGTTCAGTTACAATATAAACGAATTTGACGAAATCAAAAGGTAAACAAAAACATTGATTTTGTTGGTGTGAGTTCATGAAATCCAGAAATTCTAATAGAGACTACTACGAAGAGAAACTATATTACAATTATGTATTTATTATAATTAGGCCAGACATCTTGACCCCCTCCCTCAACTTTCGTAACTAAAAAGGGGCTAGAGTAAATGGGCTGTACATTTTCACACCTATTCCCTGGATGTTTCTTCCCAAATGGTAGATATATTAGTTCGATTACTCTAGTTACTTACCAGTTATAAATGTTTATTGGTTAAGATTGTTGGCCTAAATATAATTAATAGACTATAGTCATGAGCTACTTAGAAATGGTAGGTAACTGTCCATAACCCCCTTTTCCATCATGTTTAGCCCCATTAGTTTTGACATTTTAAGACGTTCGTCTCATTAGTTTGGAAATGTTAAGGCCTTTCGCCCGATTTCTTTGTCAATTTTATTACCGTTAGTTCCATTTAGGTGTCGATTTTATCATTGCGGGCGATAGCGAGCCCACAATTTAGGAGGGGGAATTTTTCTACCGAGGAATTCACCAAATTTATCTCGAAGGGGGGTCTTGTGTGTGTGTGTGTGTGTGTGTGTGTGTTTTTTTTTTTTTTTTTTTTTTTTTTTTTTTTTTTTTTTTTAAAGCTTGATGGAGGCCTAAATATAAATACAAAATAACAAAATCCCTGAAAAGCATGGTTATTGACGAAATATTTATTTTGACACTACAAATATTAACGAAATCATCATGTACAGTTGGTTCATGAATTTGGGCCCACCAATAATTGTATATAAGGAAGTAAAATTACTATGATTGACTTACATGAATAATTTGTTATATAGCCATCAATTGATCATGTAAATTAACTATTGCAGTCCATACCAGACAACTAATTCACTTGTTCTAAATCAATTAATCATATGAGTTAACTATTACAATACAAACTGTACTCCTAATTCAATCATTTTCAATCTTCCATACATAAACACAAATTTGTGTAACTAATTGTACATATAGGTTTCTTTACTAAATGTGTAAAACTTGTAAGTGGAAAATATATCATATAGGCTGCCCACTAAGATATATTGTAAAAATAATTGTTTGTCATTTGTTGGAGATAGAGAGAGTGAGAGTGAGTGTGTGTTTGTGAGAGAGTGAGAGAAAGAAAACAAGAGAGAGAGAGAGAGAGTGGCGAACTAAAGGAAATTGACACAAGAGGAGAGAAAGTTATGGAGATATTATTCTCTTTATGTATCCTATTCCCTTTCTCCCTCCCCTCTCTCTCTCTCTCTGTCTCTCTCTCTCTCTCTCTCTCTCTCTCTCTCTCTCTCTCTCTCTCTCTCTCTCTCTCTCTCTCGTCTTTTAGCTATTTTCCTCTTACTATGATTCTGATTACCTGCCTATTGTATATACCTATCTATCAGTATATACATATATATATAGTATATATATATATATATATATATATATATATTTTTTTTTTTTTTTTTTTTTTTTTTTTTATGTGCATGAATGAGACAAAAGGCAAAGTTGCATGAAACAAGTGTCCTTAATACCATAGACTTTAGAGGATTCAGAGCGCGTTTGCATGTCTTTTTAACGGTGAGTTTGTAATAATAAAAGGCCCAGTATATTAAGTCAGTCAGTAGCCAATGCAGAAATCCAAAAATAAAGGTGAACCAATACAATTGCCTGAAAGACCACGATATGCACTTGAGGTTACAATATGGCGTGGTAGTTGTCCGTTGCCTGTATTGTAAAGTAACGTTCCCCTGAGACAACTCCGGGCTCGTATTTTTTCCCTCTCGCTCCTTTCCTCTCTCTCCCTCTCTTTATTATATTTACGCTCTATACGCTGTTGTAGTCTTTATGTCTATCCTATTATAGCCTTCGTATGTCTCCTTTGATACTTATTGGTCTCATTTAATCTTAATGGGGTGTTTTGTGGAACCCTTTCTCCATCATGTTTTGCCCCATTTGCTATGATGTTCTATGACCAGTCGTTCCATATATTTGCCAATATTAGGACCTTTCGTGCCATAGGAGTTGCTGGAACTCCTGTTTCATTTGGCTGGCTTACCCCACTGTTTCTAGTTGTGCCTCACCTACACAGAGAGTAATTTAGCCAATTCTCCCAAACACCACCTTTTCACACCTCCATTTCACTACACTTAACAAGTACACCACACTTCTTTCCTACACACCTAAATTACCTCTAACGTACCTTGATTTTGGCTCTCGATCACTCTTTGCAACCTGGGGTGGGAAGGGGGGGGGGGTCACTTGTTACAGTCAGTTTTGCCTTTTATCTAATTCATGCAAAACAAAACAAAATATGTGACGTTTTTTGTTCCTGGCGAGTAATCTGGCAGGAAAAGTCCTTCGATCAGGATCTTATTCTACCGAAAAATGTACACATCTATCTCGAGGGGGATCTTGGGGTGTTTCTCTAAGCTTTATAGAGGTCTAGGGAGCAAACTAGAAACAAATACTAGAGATAGACTTGATTTTTCTCTCCTCTCACATCAATAGAAATACTACCGGAAATTGTTTTCAAGGAGTCAACCCCAAAACCCAGACTACGAAAGAAAAACGCGTTCCCTACAGGTCTAAAACGTCGTGTGCCGCTGTCCACCGTCTGTTTATCCCAGGGTCGGCGTCTCGAGGGAACAATAAGAGGTGATAAAGATGGGAAGTGAGATAAGCCCGAGAAAATAAAGCCACTGAGGGAATGTGATAAAGAGAAGGGGAAGATGAGAGAGAGAGAGAGATATAGTACAAAGGGGTACAAAGGAGTACAAAGGAAATCAAGCAACAACAGGTCTAGCGACCCCTCAAGGCTGCTTGACCTCCAAAATACTGATGGTCAAGTGCCCAACCAATAGTTTAGAGTGGGTAAGGGAAAAATAGAAAAGAAAGACTGCCCTGGAACAAATGTCCGTGAGAGTGAGAATGTTAGTGAGTGAGAGTGAGTGTGTGTGTGTGAGAGAGAGAAAGTGTGTGTGTGTGTGAGTGAGTGTGAGAGAAAGACAGTGAGAGAGAGAGAAAATAACACAGTGACGTTGCGGTCCCTATATAACAGTCCGGCCTTAAATGTAAACAAACTAGAATTACAGAACTAGTACCCATAAATTCCTGCGTTAGAGTCCCACTGTATCAAGGGCCTACAGTATTAGGGGTAGAATGTATGCTGCATTTACTACCAGTGATCAACCACAAAGATCATCCACACACCATACCCCTTCTGTCACCAATACATTAAAAATAAGTAATTGATCTCAGTACCCATAGTCCTTTTATTATATTTATTTTATTATATATATATATATTTTTTTTACCTAGCTTTTCCATGTCTCCATCTTGATAACCTAGCTATAATGAAGGTTTGGCTACGAAATATATTAATATTTATTTAAACTTAGCTTTAATATTGTGGAGGGTCAAAGTAGATTACTATGTTGCCACTAAGTATAAACAAAATCAATTGCTGTATGATTCAACTTACCGCCCGCTCAAATAAAACTGAGTATATTAATCCCTTGAGGATCATGACGCGTTCTGACACTATATTCTGGCTATTAGTTGACGATTTTGTTCAGATTAGGAATGCTAAATGGAAATCAGAGGGTTAACTGAGCAAGTCTTGTATTTAATTCCCACAGAATTTTTAATTTTAAATCCCACAGATCTTTTAATTCCCACAGATCCTTCCTAAGTTGTATAGCCAGAATAAACTGTTAAAATGCATCATGATCCTCAAAGGGTTAACATATATATATTGGGAAATTCATCATACATTGTATATTGATTTGGCAATTATATACTACTATTTCCTAATAAAGTTAATGGAGATAAAAAAAAAAAGGATTTACACACACACACACACACACACACACACACACACACACACACACACACACACACACACACACACACACACATACACACACATACACACATTAACAGACGGAGAGAGAGTTAGAAGGTTGGATGATGGATAAAGAGGGAGGGAGAAACTTGAGACGAGCAAAAATGGAGGGAGTTACAAAGAATAGCTAGTTTATCGAAGACGTTGCGTTTTATTCCGGGGAGATACTCGAAGCGGAAAGAGAAAGATTGTGAAGCGCACCACACTCATTGCAGAGTATGCAAAATATTATCTACTCTCTTCTTGAACTGCTCTACTGAACAAATATTTACAACTTTTGTATTTCTAACTTCCAGTTATGGTTGCGTGCTGTATTGCATTATGATTTTATCAACATTGACAGACCTATTAAATACTTTATACACTTCAATGAGCTGACCTCATAGGCTGCATGTTTCCACCAAAATGATATCAAGTACTCTCACCCGGTACTCATAGCTCAGTCTTCTAATCGATGGAATAAGCGTTGTAACCCTAGATTGTACTCTTTACACGCACTTTTTCCTGAGTGCTGGAAACCATAATTGAAGAGCATACTTGTATTCCAGGATAGGCCGCATCAGAGCGTTGTAAAGTGTGAGAACCATTTCCTTATTTCTATACTTAAATTGCCTCTTAATATAGTCCAATCATTTCTGAAATTTCTTCTATTCTTCAATGCACTGTTTGGAAAACTTTAGGTCACTGCTAAGCAAAACACCCAAGAGAAAGAGAAAGAAAATGCGATACAATGGTTGAGCAAGCGTTATAATTATAATAAAACATGAATAAGTAAAGGAGAATTCTCAGTAAACAACTAGGAAAATGAAAAAAATTGAAACTAAAGAAAAATAGGTAATTGTGTTAGCAATGTGTTGACCACGAATATCGTTATCAGCAGTTTTCCGTCATAAAGCAATCGGATAAAAATTATCAAATTTTACTCTTCTACTTCCTTCTTTAAGGTAACCCTTTCCTTCCCTCTACCGTCTGACAACACTCTTTCTCATCTGTCTACTCCCCCCCCCCACCTCCTCCCACACTCCCCCTACCTGTCTACCAACCAAATATAATAGGGAAGACAGTCCTGACCTCTTCATCTCCTCCTAAAAGAGTTAGAAAAGGAGTTGAAAGGGAAAGTAAAAGAGTTAAGAAGACCAGAGTGAGAAAGTAGAGAAGTTAATTGAGAGAGTAAAAGAGTTAAAAGAGAGGGTAAGCGAGTAAAGAAAGCCAGAGAGATAGTAAAGGAGTTAAAATGGAGCAAAATGTTAAGAGAGACAGAGAGAGAGAGAGAGAGAGTAGAAGAGTTAAAAGAGAGAGTAAAAGAGTTGAGAGAGCCAGAGAGATAATACAAAAAGAGTTGAGAGAGCCAGAGAGATAATACAAAAAGAGTTGAGAGAGCCAGAGAGATAATACAAAAAGAGTTAAAAAAGAGAGTAAAAGAGTTAGGAACACCAGAGAGAGAGTGAAAGTAGAATAGCTAAAAGAGAGAGTAAAAGAGTCGAGAGAGCCAGAGAGAGAAGAAAAAGAGTTAAAAAGAGAGTAAAAGAGTTAAGAAAGCCAGAGAGAGAAAAGAAAAAGAGTTAAAAGAGAGAGTAAAAGCGTTAAAAGAGCCAGAGAGAGAAGAACAAGAGTTAAAAGAGAGCGTAAAAGAGTTAAGAGAGCCCGAGAGAGAGAGAGAGAGTGGGAGAAAGCTGGATAAAACACTTATGTCCCCTTGTGAGACGTCTCTGCTTTTTCCTCTAATGACAGAGCACCTTGCCTCCTCCCTCCCTCATTCTCTCTCTCTCTCTCTCTCTCTCTCTCTCTCTCTCTCTGTCTCTCTCTCTCTCTCTCTCTCTCTCTCTCTCTCTCTCTCTCTCTCTCTCTCTCTCTCTCTCTCTCTCTCTCTCTCTCTCTTTCTCTCTCTTTTTTGCTCTCCTTCATTTCTCTTTTCTTCTCTCCTCCCTATTTTTGTGTTCTCGTATTCCTCCTCTTTCTTCTCCGTCTATGTCACTCGGTATTATTTGTGATCTCTTGTTATGTCGTAATTATGTCTCTCTCTCTCTCTACTATGTCTTCCTCTCCCTCCTTTCCTCTTTCTCTGTTTCTGTATATCGGCCTCACCCCTTCTCACCACTTGTTATCGCCATACGTTTTCCTGCTTTTTTCCCATTTCCTATTTTTCTCCTCATTTTATCTTATATTTCGTATTGCTCTCTCTCTCTCTCTCTCTCTCTCTCTCTCTCTCTCTCTCTCTCTCTCTCTCTCTTCCTTTGCTCTATTGTTCCTATGTTTCTCTCCTCCTTCCTCTCTCTTTCCTATCTTTTTGTCCTTCTTTTCCCTTTATTTCCTATTTTTCTCACCTCTTTTACTCTCTCTTTCCTATCGTTCTCTCCTTTTGTCGCTTTATCATATATATTTGTCCGTCTTTTTTCTATAATTTTTCCCTCCCTCATTCTCTCTCTCTCTCTCTCTCTCTCTCTCTCTCTCTCTCTCTCTCTCTCTCTCTCTCTCTCTCTCTCTCTCTCTCTCTCTCTCTCTCTATTAAAACTTCATCTCGAGAAATGTCTTGACGCAACATTCACAATTTTTTCTCAGATTTCGGCTAAAAAATATTCTGGCAGTTCTAACTCTTTTTTTTTTAATGACTAGAGTTATTATAATTGTTCTTCTAGTGAAATATATTACTTTATTCATAGTATATTTGGGGTTAATATAATGTGAATTTATATTTTAAATATTGCAATTGCACTTATTTACTAAATTATTTGTTTTATTATTATTAGTAGTAGTATTATTAGTAGTATTAGTATTAGTAGTAGTATTATTAATAGTAGTAGTAGTAGTAATATTGTTAGTGTTGTTGGTGTTGCTGTTGTTGTTGTTCTTATTCTTATTTGTGTTGGCATTAGCAATATGATTTTATTGTTAATAGCTATTGTTGTTATTATCATTGCTAGCATTATTGCTGTTTTAGTTTCTATCTCTTCTTTAGCTTAGCATTATCACTTTATTATTGTAGAGAGCTAGATAAATATATATTAAGATATATAGCTAAATAGATAGGCTTACAGATAGCTAGACAAAGAGACCGACAGACACACGAACAAACAGACCGATAGATATAATGTTTGGGGGGAATGATAGGGATATAGACTAGCTTCATTAACTCCTTGACTTCCAAAGTGCCTTCCTAAACTGTATAATATCGTCTAGATGTAGCCCCAAAAAAGGAAGGTGTGACTTCATATAGTGAAAGGGATAATCTATTAACAGATTACAATATAGAACAACTAAGGGAGAGAGAGAGAGAGAGAGAGAGAGAGAGAGAGAGAGAGAGAGAGCAAAAAGTGCAATTAATTTTGTCTGACATCGAGGAAATATGGGAAACAAGTGGATGCAAAATACGAGAGAAGAAGGGGAGGAGAAAAATAGAAGAAAAAAAGAGAATCAAAAGAAATAAGAGTCAGAGGACAAATCAGACGTATGGGGAAAAAAGGAGACAAACAGAAGCTACTGGGAAAATCATGGTAAATATGGGATTTGCAGTTATACGCTACTAAGACTGGAGTCGAATTGAAAGAGAAAAAATTAAGGGTTTACACACACACGCACACACACACATACACACACTAAGAGAAAGAGTTGGAAGGTTAGATGATGGATAAAGAGCGAGGGAGAAACTTGAGACGAGCAAAAAAATTGAGAGAGAGAGAGCGAGAGAGAGAGAGAGAGAGAGAGAGAGAGAGAGAGAGAGAGAGAGAGAGAGAGCAAAGAAAGATTCAGTGAAAAGTGAGTTGACATGAAAAATACAGGGGGGGACTGTGGGGAAAGAGGCAGTAGAAGTAAAAAAATAAAAGTTAGAAATAAAGAATGGGAATTATAAAGAAGAACAGAGAATAAAGCATAAGACTGATAAAGCTTGGAAGAGTCGAGGGAATAGAAAAACAAAGATAGGGAGTAGAGGAACGAAGAAAAGAGGCGAAAAGACTAGAGAGAAGAAAGGAAAGGAAGCAAAAATAAAGTAGGGAAATATAATAAAGATAAGCGAAGTGAAAAAGGGGGAAATGGAGTACGATAAGAAAAAGCAAAGGATGAGAGCAGAAGAGAAAATAAGGAAACTCAAGAAAGATAAGCGAAGTGAAAAGAAGTGAAAAAGGGGTGTACACTCAAAGACATAAGTTAGGGCCTAAGTTTTGTAAGCTATCCCGAGCAAAATCGAGTGTTCTCATTCATTAATTACCTATTATTGACATTTCGCAAGTTCAATTTGTAGTTCGAGAGTCTATATTGTGCCAGCATTTTTGTCGCTGAGTTAACATGTTTATGGTGAGAAAAAAAATCATCCGGTAATAAACTCCAGCACCCTTTTATTTTATTTTATTTATATATTTGTTTCTTCTTATTCTTACTCCGACAAAATCCGGTGTAAGACTGTTTGGCGTGGGTGTTAGTTTGGAATTCACAAGACAGAACTGAAGCCTTGTCTCCCCAAATCCCAAGGTTCACTGGGGGACGTGTACAGACAAAATCAATGGTACGCCGAATAGCTTGCTCATAAACTGTGCCATTTTAAGGGAGTGGGTGTTATTTTTATAATATTTATTTATGTATAATTATACAGTATTTATATATATTCGAGTTTCCTCCCTTGGCCTCCATAAGCTTAAACAAACATCCTCTAGCTCCCCCATCGAGATTAATGTGTACAGTTTTCGGTAGATGGTAGATTCCTCCAAAATTACAGGCTTGTTATCACTCGCCACGAAAAAAAATCGACGCCTAAATAGCACGAAAGGTCTTAATATTGACAAAGAAATGGGGCGAAAGTTCTTAAAATCAACAAACTAATGGTACAAACGTCTTAAGATCTCATAACTAATGGGGCTACGCGAGAGGGAGAAGGGAGTCCAGAAAAAGCGACTGTACAGTTAGATTCAATAGTTCGGCGACAAATGTGATGAATAACTTTGTAATTGCCATGCACGCCGCCGCCACACGCAAGGTATTTTACTCACCTCTGTACACTCTAGGACATAAATTGGAGCCTTAAGTCTCCGAAGCTATTCAGAAATGAATCAATTCTTTTCATTATATCTTTAGCTAATATTTACAATTTGGAAGTACGTTTTACTGTTCGAGGGTAAATATTGGGCCAGGATTTGTGTCTTAGAGTGTGCGTTTGTTTGTGCCTGTGTGTTCCTGTCTGTGAAATATCTCCAGAATGGATGAATGGCTTTTGACCAAAGTAATATTAAGGATTTGAATGACAAAAATTTTTTTTTTTTTTTTAACTGTGCTCGATTCTGTTGCTCCAATCAAATATTATTAAGGAACTATTCTCCCTTACGATGAATTTATTCGTTTTTTTTTAAACAAAACAAATATTCGCTCCAGGGTGTTATACCAAAAAGCACTATTATCCTGCTATGTTTTCTGCATATTCATATGGTTCCCGAATAGAAACTTTTAACATTTGGATGACGCTCCCGACCCTAAATTTCGCTCCCATCCTCATCCCCTCACCCAAAAACACAAACACATAAACACTTGGTTTTTTCCCGCAAGCATGATTATTAGAAGGTTATGCTCGATATTCAAAATCTTTAAGCCAATATACTAGTTAAATTATTAATTCACAAGTATGTTTTGGAAACGATTAGGTTACGTGGAGGTGGAAGGCCAGAGAGGGAGTGGAAGTCCGATTTTGAGCTGTAAAGATGGAGTTGAGAGGTATATGAGTGAAAGTGGTGTTGGGTGGGAGAAAGGGTGCCGGCTGCCAGATGACAGAAAAGCATGGATGGAGGTGATTCATTCGTAGCCACCCTCTAGAATATTAAGGTGTCTGGCAATAGGTACATAGACAGATGAGTGTATGCATCTTCTTAGGAGTTATCCGGAAAATATAGAATCCAACAATACAATTAACCTCCTGTCAACTAGGTATGGAGTGATAATATGGGGGTAGGGGTGGATAGACAGATTAGGAGGAGTCTTCTTTATTTTATTTGTTTTATTTGTTTGTATTTATTTGCTTTCCTAGACCCCCATCAAGCTTTTAAAAATTAACAGCCCATGACCCCTTTCGAGATTAATATGCAAATTTTTCGGTAGAAAATTGTTCTGGTCGATGCCGATTCCTCCTAAGATATTGGTTTGCTATCGCTCGCCAAGAAAAAAATTACTCTAGAACGTCATGAAAGGTCATATATCAAACTAATACAGTAGGGCGAATTTCTTAAAATCTCATAAACTAATGGGGCTAAACATGAGGGCGAAGGGGGTTCAGGACCCCCTTCCCCTTAAACCTTTCAGCATATGAGGACGAGTTTCTACATTGTAGCCAGATTATTTTTAGACGATTTGATTCAGCTTAGGAAGGAATTGTATTGCATTGACCCTTTGGTTCCTAGAGGGCCTTCTGAACCTGCGTAAAATCGTCTTATGTTAACCAGAATATTATGGGAAAAGGCGTCCTAATTTACAAAGGATTAATCAGTTTCTTGGCCAAATATTGAATCTGGCTGGTGTGGTGTGCAGAAATATATCAACAACACCCCAAAAATTTCAGTCTTGCTTTGAGGTCCCCGGGTGGTGTTGTGATGAATGGCAAACATGATGACAATGTTCTGTGCTGGCCCCCACGCAAAGAATAAGAGGGCGCGGTAGGACATATTTTAATTCCATGACAGATTTCCAGGGCAAGGGGCGGGAAGGCGTGCAATAAACTAAAAGAATTGCACGTGAAATTGGAATATTGAATTTAGTTATGTAAACATAGAAAGCATTCATAAGTTGTAATTATATTCCTTTTATTTGCGATTACCAGGTCAGGGAGCGTGAGACGAGCAATAAACGAAAGAATTGCGTGTGAAATTGGAATATCAGGTAAATAACGCATTGTATTTAGTGACATTGTATTGACATTGTATTTAGTAACATTGTATTGACATTGTATTTAGTAACATTGTATTGACATTGTATGTTGTGGCATTGTATTGACATTGTATTTAGTGGCATTGTATTGACATTGTATTTAGTAACATTGTATTGACACTGTATGTTGTGGCATTGTATTTAGTGGCATTGTATTGACAATGTATTTAGTGACATTGTATTTAGTGGCGTTGTATTGACATTGTATTTAGTGACATTGTATTTAGTGGCATTGTATTGACATTGTATTTAGTGACATTGTATTTAGTGGCATTGTATTGACAATGTATTTAGTGACATTGTATTTAGTGGCGTTGTATTGACATTGTATTTAGTGACATTGTATTTAGTGGCATTGTATTGACATTGTATTTAGTGACATTGTATTGACATTGTATTTAGTGACATTGTATTTAGTGACATTGTATTTAGTGACATTGTATTTAGTGGCATTCATAAGTTGTTGGTATGTTCCTTTTCTTTGCGAGGGGGGGGGGGGTACTAAGGAATTGGTGACATTTAAGGGGAGATGGGTTGTTTTCCTGGCCCCCTTTCTTCCTTATGTTTAGTTCCATTAGTTTTCAGATTTTATGACGTCTGGTCCATTAGTTTGCTGATTTCAAGACCTTTCGCCCCATTTCTTTGTCAATGGTTAGACTTTTCTTGTCGTTTAGGTGTAGATGTTTTTCCTGGCGAGCGATAGCGAGCCCTGTAATTAAGAGGAACCGGCCTTCGGTCGGGAAATTTTTCTATCGAAAAATGTACAAATATATCTGGAAGGCGGGTCTTGTGGGGTGTTTTTTTAAGCTTGATGGAGGTCTAGGGAGGAAACTAAAAAAATATATATATATATAAAAAGATATATAATGGAGGATTTAAATACGCCCATCTCCTCTCAACGTCACGCATAAGTTCATTATTACTTCGCGATTACCAACTATAAGAAAGCAATGATTAAAAGCCGTTAATCCCCGTTTAAAGGTATTTCAAAGAGTTCTATAGAATTCAATAGATACACAAACCACACCGGCTTTGCGGTCCTCACTATACCCTGTTCCAAACAGGTAGTCCAGAAATCGTGAACCGTAACCTCTGTAACTCGAAAAGGGCTAGAGCAAATGGGCTGTACATTTCCACACCTATTCCCTGGCTGACCGTTCCCAAATGGTAGAAATAATAGCTCAATTATTCTAGTCGATTGCGAGTTATAAAGGGTAATGTTCGAGAGTTTTAGCCTACTTACTTGGAATAGGGTATAGGAAGTCCGGCCAAAAATCTATAATTGTATTATTATTATTATTATTATATGATTATTATTATAGTATTGTATTCCTTACTAAATTGAAGACAACGACTGTAAAGCAGAAGGCTGAGAGATATAGATAGATAGAGAGAGAGAGGGAGTAGAACCAGTGTGTCTTTGTGTGTGTAGGCTTCGATCCAATTTACCTATACTGTAGCTTCCCTTTTCTTTTACTATTTTTCTCTCTCTCTCTCTCTCTCTCTCTCTCTCTCTCTCTCTCTCTCTCTCCACCTCATCATCAGCGCCCTAAGCCTGAAAAACATCAGACTCAAACTCGCTTTTTATCGCCATCCATTTTTTTCCGCCTTAACCCCTATACCAGCTGAGGACTTTTTTTTTTTTTTTTTTTTGCTGCTATTTTCCACTTTTTGTTATTTATTAATATTGATGTTTGTGTATTTTGGTATTGCCATATTCAAAATCAATAAGGTACTGCATAATATTTTTAACTCTAACTCGTGAGTGGTGGAGTTCTGGGTTAGCTATAAACCCAAGGAAAGTATAACATATATAAACGGTTATCAGTAAGGTTTTGGGTTAGCTATAAATGCAGGTTAGATATTATTATGTTCTCTCCACCAACCAACTTTACTATAACAGATCTGACTCGTTATAAGTAAGGATCTGGAATACCCGTCATAACACTTAAGGCTTCTAATAACCCCTTCAGCACGATAACGTTGTTTACCTTTTTTGCTGGGTAAAGTTGGAAGATTTTATGCAGTTTATGAAGGGCCTATGTTATTCAGAGGGTTTATTGAGATGGCATTTAGCCCTCTGAGTCTTAAAAGCAGACTATATGCTGAACAAAAATCGTCTAATAGTAACCAGAATAAGAGGAAAATTACGTCATGGTTTTGAAGGGATGAACTTAGACTGGTGATCGTCGAGTTAAGTATTAGTAATAAGATCAGGTAATGTGTAATGATTCTTGACTTGTGATAGGTTGAATTATGAGTTATATACAATGATAGGTAAGGTTTGTTTTACTCAGATTTGTGATAAAGAGGGTTCTGAGTTAGGTATATAACCGAGGAGGGCATTGTGTTTCGACTCTTGATCATACAGAAGGTTTTGAGTTAGCTATAAGAACAAGTAAACTATATCATATAGAATGGCCTTTTGCTTCTGTATTTATATTATTATGTAATGATAAATTTATATGTTCTTATATTTCTCCCTTTGAGGTCTGTGTTTGTTTCTAAGCCATTTGGTGTAGCCCTATATATAACGTTAAACGATTTTTTTATTTTTTGTTCATGCCCTTTTCCATAATTTATCTCGTTCACTCATAAACAAAGATAAGCCTAAAATGATGGGCAGGGCCACCAATTTCTCTCTCTCTCTCTCTCTCTCTCTCTCTCTCTCTCTCTCTCTCTCTCTCTCTCTCTCTCTCTCTCTCTCTCTCTCTCTCTCTCTCTCTCTCTCTCTCTCTCTCTCTCGTTCAATATTAGGTGTATACTTCTCTTCTTCCTATGTTAGAGCCTAAGCTAACCCCTCCCTCACCCCCCTCTCTCTCTCTTCTCTCGTGCTCGCGCTCTCTCTCTCTCTCTCTCTCTCTCTCTCTCTCTCTCTCTCTCTCTCTCTCTCTCTCTCTCTCTCTCTCTCTCTCTCTCTCTCTCTCTCTCTCAATATGAACTGTAGTAAGTACTTCACTATCGACCAATCTAATTACACTCGGGGAAACGGGTGCAAAATTATTGGTAAATCTGTTAACTCACACGAAGCTAAAAATGTCTTCTTCAATCGAGTTGTCAACTTATGGAATGGGCTTCCCCGAGATGTTATAGACTGCAGAACCGTTGATTCATTTAAACTTCGCCTGGACAAATATCTCGCATCAAACCCGCGACTGACTGCGTTTGTAAATGAATAACTTTATGTTATCCTCCCCTCAGTTACTAAAACCCATCTGTCCCCTACTAACTTCCCTAATCCTGCCACGGACATTAGTTCCAGGGCAGTAGTTCCCTTTCCAATGTTCCCTTACCCACTCTAAACCACTGTTTGGACACTTGATCCTCAGTGTTTTGGAGGACAAGCAGCCTAGAAGGGTCACTAGACCTTTTGTTGCTTGATTTCCTTTGTACTCCTTTGTACTCTCTCTCTCTCTCTCTCTCTCTCTCTCTCTCTCTCTCTCTCTCTCTCTCTCTCTCTCTCTCACCACCCGTAAAGCCCCAAAACATTGACTGGATTCCAATCTTTTATCCCTCATATATTTCTCTCCTCGCCTCTCCTTGTCGTAAAAATAATAGCGGTGAACTATTGCTTTTCACTTGGGTGGTTTCTTCTACTTTTGATCTGTATTTTGTTTTTTGCTCTCTGAATATATTATAACTAGTAATAATACTATTACTAAAAGCCCGTTCATTTAACATTATTGTTGCTTCTTTTTCTTACATAGCTCTATTATCCGAATTTATCGTAAATAATAATGATGACAATCTTAAGAGGATTCTTTAAGCTGTTTGTCTGTCTTCTACTAATACTCCATGCCTGGAACTGATGTGGGCAGGCTTTATGGTGCGCTCCGCTACGTGTCTGCCTGCTGAGACCGGAACCTCTCCGGGAGGTCTAGGACCTGGGACTCTTTTGCTGGGGACAGACAGGACAAACACAACATGACATATATATATATATACAGTATGCTTATGTTGTTTGTAAATTACTATCTTGGAATATAGTCCATTAATAGCAGGCCAGAAATCGTAACCCCTAACCTCTGTAACTTAAAATGGGTTTGAACAAATGGGCTGTATATTTCCACACCTATTCCCTGGCTGACTCTTCCCAAATGCTAGAAATATTAGTTCGATTACTCTAGTCGTTTCTGAATAATAGAGGTTAGATGTCCATATTTGTTGGGATATGAAAACAGTCAATAATACAGGAAGACTTTGAAAAAATATAATAAAGAGGATATCATACGAGAGATTTTATCGTCGATTTGTTATGCTCTTCCTTTTACTGGCAACATTTCTGGGCTGTTTGGCACTGGTATCGGTAACTAAAGTGATGATAGAATATATATACTGAAAACATTATTTAAAAAGAAAACTTACCTCATGAGCTGCCAGATCAGTGTTGAAGATGCATATTGAGGGGAAAGTCTCTCTCTCTCTCTCTCTCTTTCTCTCTCTCTCTCTCTCTCTCTCTCTCTCTCTCTCTCTCTCTCTCTCTCTCTCTCTCTCTCGATCTCGATCTCCCATCTCCTTCAACTCGTCAAGGCCCAATACAGAAGCCACTGAAGCTCATCACAGCGGAGCATCACCCGCTATTACCAGCCAACTCCATCCTATCTAACCCGAGGCTGGTCTTTTAGGAGCCCCCACTGTTTCACCCCATTAACGAAGCGATTGTAAGACGTTTTTGCCTCATTCTAGTGTCATTTTTGTCCTGGCGAGCGATACCAATCCTGTAATTTAGAAGAAACCAGCATTTGGCAGATACATTTTTCAATCGAAAATTTTACAAGTGCCCGAAATGATGGTCTGCATGAGCGTTTGTTTTGTTTTATTAATTAATATTTTTAGGTTGAATTCGTGTCTGTGCAGGATTTTATTTAGCTTGTAAAGGGCCTAGGGGGTAAACTAATTAATAATATATTCGAAAACGGTGAACAAATAGAATATATCTACACAAGAATAATTTAAAAGAACCCATCACTGAAGCTTATCACAAAGACCCACCAACCACCACCCACCACTATACCAAACAGCGACCCCCCAACCACCACTACCACCCTCCACCCACCACCCACCACTACCAAATACCGTAACGGGCAAACTCCGAAAATATATCCCACGCAAAATATCACCCCCCCCACCCCCACACACCGAAAGTTGTCCTAAAACCTGTTGACTGAGAGGGTTGGGAGAAACAATGATGATGCTGCAATGTCTCACTTTTAGGCCTTTAAAAATGACTGGGACTATAAGGAGAGAAAGTGGGAGGGTAGTTTACTGTGTGTGTGTGTGTGTGTGTGTGTGTGTTTGTGTATGTGGGTGGGTGGGTGGGTGAGTTGGTGTGTGTATGTGAGCATGTGTGTGTGTGTGGGGGGGGGTCTGTGTGTGTGTGTGTGTGTGTGTGGTAAAACTCGCAGGAAAAATTAAATATTGGAACACAGAGCTTTCGTCTGTTCCCTCAAGACATCTTCAGGTTAATACACGAGCGGTTAGCAGTATTTTGTAACGAAATATGTCTATATTTATGAAAACTTGCTATTAATATGAGGCAGAGATATAGGAGTTCCATATTTGTTCATTAAAAATCGATAAATCAGCTGCTAAAGAAATAAATGTACTGCCACCTGGAAAAATAGACTATAGAGAGTGGCATAAAACATTGACACTATACCAACATAAAGGAAACTACGACGAAATGTGAGATAGGAGGTTTAGGCAGAAAGAAATAGCTGAAAGATAGTAAACATAAATATAGCATACATAGCCCTCATACAAATACTAAAGGATGAAATAAAACATTGCCACTACATCCCTCTCTGTCAGTATTATCTGATGAACCACAGCGAAATGGTAAATATGGGATGGTGTCAACAGAAAACAAAATCCATCCAGAATATGCAAGGTTCTCCAAAAATGAAATATGAATGTGTTACCCTCCAGCCATCTGTGAAATGTAATGCTTTAAAGGGGGTTATTTTATATTTTGATTGTTGTAATATATATACAGTATATATATATATATAAAATATGTATATATATATATATATATATATCTGTATATATATATATATATATATATATATATATATATATATATATATATATATATATATATATATTATATATATATATATACTGTATATATATATATATATATTATATATATATATATATATATATATATTATATATATATATATATATATATATATATATATATATATATATACTGTATATTAATAATTCTAAGAAAACAACATTTGAAACATTTTACATCTTCCTCTCCCACTGCACCATAATGCTTTACCCAGAAGAGGGCAAAAATTATATATGAATGTTTTCAAAAGTTTCGGGAGGGGGCAGAAAATGTCTCTCAAAAAGTTTTAAGTGTTTACGAGGGAAGATGAGACACACCCGGGTCATAATTTAGTTCTGATCTTTCTCTGGGAAGTGTGGGAGGTATTAGTATATATCATTATTTGTTTTTATGTTTTTATTGTTAGGTAGCTTCTGGTGTACTAAAGTTTAAGCTTCCTACTGTCTGCCTGTGTAGTCTCCTCTCTCTCTCTCTCTCTCTCTCTCTCTCTCTCTCTCTCTCTCTCTCTCTCTCTCTCTCTCTATCTATCACTCTCTCTCTCTCTCTCTCTCTCTCTCTCTCTCTCTCTCTCTCTCTCTCTAACTATCACTCTCTGTCTCTCTCTCTCTCTCTCTAGCCTTCTTTGCTATCCTTGCCTTCCACTTTGTAGCAAATTCTATTTTAGCATTAAGTCCGGACTACCTAGTAGGGACCGCAAGGTCTGTGTAGTCTGTGTATATATGTAACTCTATGTAAATCTCTCTCTCTCTCTCTCTTCCTTGTCTTTGTCGCTTTTATCGTTTTAGTTTTTATGTGTTTGGTTTTACAGTTTTCTTTGGTGAGTTGCCTTTGGCATTTTTCTCCTGCCAAAAAGCCTCCTTGCCTTAAGGGAGCCCACCTCGCTTTTGTTCTCTTTCTCTCCCGCTCTCTTTGCCTTGTCTCTATTCGGCCCCATTCGGCCTACTGTTTCTAGACGTTTACCCCCATCCAGGTGTCAATATTTTCCTGGCGAGCGGTAGCGAGCCAGCGTAAATATATTTTTGTTTTGACAGCAAGCTAAATGTTTACATTTTTCGATTGAAAAATGTCACCGGCGAAGCCGTATTTCTACATACAATACTGGCTCGCTATCGCTCGCCAGGAAGAAATTGACACCTGGATGGGGATAAACGTCCTAAAACAGTTGGCTGAATGGGGCCGAATGAATACAAGCCAGAGAAAGAGAGAAAAGGAGAGAAAGATAAAAAAAAAAACGGTGACCCCCCTTAATCCTCCCTTCTGCCTTTCTCTTTCCTTTCATTTACCTTGTGTGTGGGGTTTCTGTAATCCTCGTCTCCACTCTGATTTCCTCTTTGTTGTTTTCTGTTCCTGTATTCTTGTTTCTATTGTTTCTTTTGTTTAATTGACTTTTTCGTTTGACATTTTTAGGGGGGAGATTTATATTTATATATAAATTACAGTTCATTTTTTTTTTTTTAGGTTAGGGGTTACGATTTCTGGCCTATCTATAATGAATGAACTATATGTAGATGGTGGTTTGCATTCAATATGTACAATCGGTGGTATTAAGTGTTGTCATAGAGTCCAGTGGTTTTCGCTCAAAAAGTGTTATTGGTATCTTATAGTTACTGGGAAAAGTGCTTATCCCTCAAAGTATTAGTCAATGTCCGAAACTTTGTGAAATATTTGACAACACTTATTAACCTCGACCGCACTCATTATAATCTTCAACACACATTTGAACCCACTCAAAATATATTTATAGACAATACACTTCCATTAAAACACATCCCAAATAGATTCGTACACAATCGGGCGACATCCTCCCTGGTTTCCTACAGCCTCATACGTCTCCTACAAGCCGGTATATCAGAGAGGGTGATAGGTTTATGTTTGACATACACTGATGAGTTTGTATTTATGGTGCCTGGGAGAGAGAGCGTGAGAGAGAGAGAGAAGAGGGAGAAAGAGAGAGAGCGTGAGTGTGTGTGTGTGTGTGTGTGAAAGAGAGTGAGAGAGAGAGATAGAAAGGAAAGTGAGAGAGAGAGAGTGTGTGTAAGAGAGAGAGAATGTGTGTATATGTGTGAGAGAGAGAGAGTTTGTGATTACTAGTGTGCATATGGGAATAGAACAAAGTGAATGCATGAAAAATAAAGTGTGTGCGTGTGTGTGTGTGTGTGTATGTGTGTGTGTGTGTTTGTAGATAATCGTGTGCATGAGTAGGAATGAATACAATACATTTATTCTTGTGTGTTTTCTCTCTAAAAGACTGATAGGCAGACCAATCCATTTCAAACACTTATTTTTTTTTTAAATTCTTTAGAATTAAAATATGAAATTGATGGCCTTTCAGGGAAAAGAATTAACAGGATAGATGGTCAGAGAGAATGAGAGTATATTGCAGAATCATTTTGTCAAGATTGATATTAGGTATAGTGAAAAGACAAGGAGAATACATACATACATTCAAACGTGAAGGAAATACAAACCATTATACATACATACATACATACATACATACATACATACATACATACATACTCTGTGCAACTCTGTGCAACTCTCCAACCCGAGAGTAAAACGTTACTCTCAGTCTTTCTTCTACTCAACAGCTGAGCTCTGGAACTCTCTCCCAGAATCAGTCTCTCCCTCTTCCTACGACTTAAATTGCTTCAAACTCCGTGTATCCAGGCATTTGGCTCGAACGTCCCTTGATTTTGGCCCTGTCATTCTTTCAACTATGGGGGAGGCACTCGCTATAGGCAGTTCTGCCATTTGCCTCCCTCAATCACATAGAAAAAAAAATACATACAGGAAAGAGAGACACGCCATAAATTTGATAAACCCATTACGACATTATGACAAGTAATAAATGCGATCACAGTAATTCATATTTTTCTACTAACAAACTTTATTTCTAAACTCAGTTAATGAAATCAACAAATACATGTGGCACTCCAAGGACTCGAACCTAGGATACTGACACCGAAATGCCTGGAAGCAAGGAGGAGGGACAGAAGAAGTAGTAGGGGATGAGGAACGGAGCTGGAGAACGTGGTGAGGGCATTAGGGATTGACCCAGCCCACGGGAGTTGTATCTTTTGAGAATCTTTGCAAAGTAGGACGGACAGGACCAAGTCAACATGATATGAACATAAGAAAGGCTTCTTCTTTATTTAGTTATAAAAGGACTTCAGAGGCTATCAACCCTATTGGATTATTAAGCCAGCACACTGTAAGTCAAGAATAACGTCAGGACTGGAGCCTCTCTGCGAGAACCCTAGTCCTTTTGTCTATGAAAGGCGAGATAAATCATTAAATGTACCCTGAAATACTGCTGAGTCACAGATATTTACATCGCAGATCCTCATTAACGTCTGAGTGAGATGGACCACCACGGACAAAGAGCTTGTTCAGTACACTCTATGGGCTAAAATCTATCACTAAAGGCTAGTCAGGAATTCGTGCCACCCCCGTCTTTGACAGGTCACCAAGACCAGAGGCCCTTCACAACAGTTCGCTTCCACCAGGTCACTATGTATACTGCTTGGTGAACAGAAGCTTAGGGTGCACGAAGACTTGCCCCAATGTTTCGCCCCGATGGGAATTGAATCACGAACCTTTTGATTGTGAACCAGATGCGCTACCAGTACGCCATGTCTCCCTCATCCATACAGAAAAAAAACACGAACTCGTCAAGATAAATATACAGTATAATATTATGAACTGGTGTACTGTTGATTTACAATAAGTAAACATTTGGACGAATAGCAAGAACAAAGTAACGCTCGCTCAGTAATGCGCTTATTTGGAGAGAGAGAGAGAGAGAGAGAGAGAGATGCAAGATAAAACCATGATAATTACACTAGAGGTAAAGGGGCCCCAGAGCAACAAAGATTAATGAACGCTGCTCTCTTCTGCGCTTTTTAGGGCAGGGGGAACTTTAAGAGGGCGTGATTATTTGGTCGTCAGCTCATTTAGTGTTGCCTTTGTTTACTGGGGGAGAGAGACGATGGTTAATTTCGGTTTGGTAAGGCTTTATGTAAGGTGATGAGTGCTTTATGGAATGTTATTGTTCTGTAAGCACAGTAATCGGGAACCTTTTTTTGTATTTATTTTTGTTTGTGTAAGAAGGAAACAAAAGGCAGAGCTACCTTAACCTTTTCAGTCATCGAAGACACTTTTTATATATATTTTTGGAAAACATTAGATGTTTTTTCTCAGGTTTGGAAGGTTTTCAAGACATCTGATGGGTAAAATCTATCTCAGTTAACTCTGTGACTCCCACAAATCCTTCCTAAGCTGAATGAAATGGTCTAATAATAGCCAGAATACAAAGAGAGGTACGCATCCTCGTATCTTGCTGGGGGTAATGTGTCTTAATATCCATCACTGTGCCTCTGGCCAACAAGCCCTCAAGTATTTCCGAGAATCGATCCTGGGATTTCTCACACACTGGACAGTTGATTTATTCATTGGGCCACAGTGCCACTAATGACAAACTAATTGGAAAGATAATGTCTCTATTAGTTAATAGTAATTTTATTATTCTGAAGGGAGGGCTGACTTTTAAGATATATAGCAATTCAAAATTAGACATAGCTACATACTAACTTAGAGACATAGAATAACCAATTTACTTCCCCCCCACCCCCCCTACCCCCCACCCCCACCCCTACCCCCCACCCCACCACCCCCAATTAAAAAAATAATGGAAATAAGAAAAGAAGGATAGACGAATTCTTGAGCGAAGGAAAATACGAAACTCATAAGATAAAATATAATGAAGATTACAAAGAGAAGGAACTTAGCAGAACATTTAGAACAATATGAAAAGAAGATGGTGCAATAACTTTAAATAAGAACAAAACAGTGGTGGATGGAGATAGACAAGAAAAGTGGAAACACAGAGAAAGTCCAAGAAGGGATGTTGATAATGAGAGGGAAGAAGAAGACAGGATGATGATGATGATGATGATGATGAAGAAGATACAAATAAGGATGATGATATTCAAATAAGAGGATAACAACAACAACAACAACAACACAGCAGTAACAAAAACAACAACACAACAATAACAAAAACAACACAACAACAACCACAACCACAACAACAACAACAAAGAAGAAGAAGAAGAAGACGAAGAGAAAAGACTTGAATAAAGAAGAAAATAAACAAACAGACGGAATGAGAAGAGGGAGAGGAAGGAAGGGATGATGGAATGAGGCTAGATGAGAGAGAGAGAGAGAGAGAGAGAGAGAGACCAACAGACAAGCTTACAGACAGACAAACATACTGGCCGGTAGAATTAATAACAGACATCTACACAGAGGAAACACACACAAGACACAGACAGACAGACAGATATACAAGCAGTCATAAAGTTAAACAGACGAAGACAAAAAAAAAATGAAAGAGACTGACAAACAGTTTGCAGGTGGGGGGGGGGGGGTCGCTTTGCTCCCTTGACCTATATCAAGTTAATAATACCCCCCCCCCCCCTTTTTATTAGATAAATATGTAAATTTTTCAGTAAAAATTTGCATATATAAACGCCGGTTCCTCCTTAATTGCAGGCTCGCTTTCACTCGCCAGGTAAAATCGACTCCTGAATGGAACGAAATGTCTTAATATTGACAAAGAAATGGTATGAAAGGCCTTAAAAATCGCCAAACTATTACGATGAACGTCTGAAAATATCAAAACTAATGGGGCTAAGCGTAATTGCGAAAGAGGTTTCAGAAACAAAACAAAAACCCTCCCCCTAAACGACAAAGAAAGCCGGTAAATACACTTAAAAATAACAAAAGAGGCAGCAAATAAACACAAATGCAGGGTAATGTAAAGGTAAAAAATATAAAAACACCAAAAGTATGTTCGCGCTAATGGAACACAAATTGAAACGCAAGAAAAATTATCTTTGGGTTGATGCTCTGGTGGGGGTAAGGCAATCTAGTCATACACGCGTACACATACACACATACACACACGCATACATACACAAATATACATACAGTACATTCACACATACACACATATTCATATAGATTCTCATATAAACATACACTCACAAACACACACACACACACACACACACACACACACACACACACACACACACACACTATATTATAAAAACAAAAATAGAGTTAACAAACCCCCCATAATGCCACTTCACTCATCCCAAACACTATTTTGGCGACGTGCGGAAGTGTGTGTCCAAAGAGGAGGACATTAGTGCTGAGTGCCTATGTGTGTGTGTGTGTGTATGTGGGGTGTTGGGGGGGTTGTGTGTGTCAGTTGTGTGTGTGGTGGGTTGTGTGAATGTGAATGTATATAATGTGTACTTATGAGTGCCTGTGTGTGTGCGCGTGTGTGTATTTATGTGAATGTGTGTGTGTGTGTGTGTGTGTGTCTGTGTCTGTGTGTGTACAGAACGAATACCTCTTATATGCGTACAGAACAATGGAGATGCTGTGGTAGCGAAAGACTAATGGATAAGGGAACATGTGTGTGTGTGTGTGTGTGTCTGTGTCTGTGTGTGTAAACGTGCTTATGAGACATACATACATAACAATGGATAGAGAGATGAGAAAGGCAGAGAGAGAGAGGAGAGAGGAGAGAATGGGAAGTGTGTGAGTGTAGGGTTGATGAGACATACATACTGAATATACATACAGAGAGGGAGTGTGAGAGTGAGTCTGAGTGTATGTGAAAGAGAGAGAGAGAGAGAGAGAGAGAGAGAGAGAGAGAGAGAGAGAGAGAGAGAGAGAGAGAGAGAGAGAGAGAGAGAGAACAAAAATATCAGCTCCCTTACCTCCCCCTTCCCCACCAAACTTTATGAGTAAGATGTATGTCCCCCTGATTTCTCCACCTTTTACGGAACATTTAAAATGTTCCTTACGTGGTCAGTTTTCATTCTAGAGAATAAAAACAGAGCAAAAGAACTGGCTAAAGGAACTGTGTAAAGGAAAGTATATGTACAACGTATGACATTATTGCTTTCATTTTTTAGGGAGATTAGTGCGCGTTCTCTAATTTTGCTGTTATATCTTTATGTCTATTTCAACCCTCTCACCAAACGCTCTTAAATGTTTATCTACAACTTATTCCATCGGGTCTCTAACACCAGCATCCTATCTTCCAGCACCACACCACCTCCCATGCCAATTCTGGTTTATGGCGCTATACCGGCCCCGTGTACACAGAACCGCGCCAGACCTCACCCACAGTCTACCTAGTGGTTGCGGGCAATCCCTGGGATGGAGCGAGGTGGTGGTGGTTCGGTGGTGATAGTTAAGGTGGTGGGGTGGGTTGGAGGGAGAAGGAGAGGGAAGGGGGCTAGGAGGGAAGGAGAGAGTAAATGTGGGGTAGGAGGAAAAGAGGAGGAGGGAAGGAGGGGGAAGGCTAGGGTGGTAGGAGGGAAAGGAGGAGAGGGAAAGGTGGTGGTAGGACGGGAAGGGAAAGAAAGAAAGGAAAGGAAAGAGAAAAAGGTGGGGTGTGGGTTAGGAGGGAAGGAGAGGGGGAAAGGTGGGATAAGAGGGATGGAGGGAGGGCAAATGTGAGGAAAGTGGGTTAGGATAGAAGGAGGAGGGGGAAGATGGTGTATGAGGAAAAGCGAGGGAGGGAGGAGGAGAGAGGGGAAAGGTTGAGGTAGGTCGAGTGAAAAGAGCGGAGAGGAAAGGAGGGAAGGAGAAGGCAAGGAAGATGGGGTAGGAGGGAAGGAAAAGAAGGGGGAATGTCGGGTAGGAGGAAGGTGGTGGTGGGTTGGAAGGGAAGATGGGGTTAGGAGAGAAGGAGAGAGGAAAGGTGGGGTGCATGAGTCAACAACAACCAGGTAGGCAGACATACAGAATAATACAACCATGACAGGAAATACTGTGGTTGGAGGATAGTAGCATGAAATTAATATGAGAAGAAAGAAATAGACAAAGGAGAGATGAGAGAGAGGAGAGAAGAAGAAGAAGACAGAAGAGGAACAACAACAACAAACAACAAAAGGAAAAACGGATTGGAAGGACTAAGTGTAGTGACTCTAAGCTATAATAGGATCTACAAGTATGTCAGCTGTCAGTATGTTGTGGTATGATGCTAATCTTGTCCTTCACCTCCAAGCCCTCGCACATCACGTTGCCCAAGTGCAACATGTTCTACAGGTGCACCTTTAAACTGAACTGAACTGAATGTGTGAGTCAATGAGAAGGGTAATGTTCATAATATCAGCATGAACTATGAAGAAAAGAGAGCGCAAAGGAGAACACAGAGAGAGAGAGAGAGAAAGAGAGCGAGTGAGAGAGAGAGAGAGAGAGAGCTGGAGCTGGTGTTTACGAGAGAGGAGGGGAAAAGAAATCAGAGGCGTGAAGGGGCTGAGAGAGAGAAGAATAATAGGGAAGGGGGGGGAAAGCAAAAACGTGAGAAAAACATTATATCTTGTGTAACATAGCATGGGAGGAGGATGATGAGAGAACGAGGGAGAGGAGAGTGATAGTGAGTGGAGTGAGTGTGTGTGTTGTGGTGAGAGCGGAGAGAGATGCTAGAGGAGAGGGGGGGGGGGGCAGGTCCAGTTTTGGCATGACATATTGGACACAGGGTATACAATAGTACAGACTCCACAAACGTGCTATGGCGTCTGATATTTCAAGGGAGTCACCCGTCCAAATATCTGCCAGACTCTTTGCCGTTATACCTCTAACCTGTTACCTCAATGGGCTGTGGAGCGAGTCACACAATCGATTGCAAAATAGTTGTTCTTGTATGTTATGATTATTTGTACGGCCTATGTGATATTTTAAAAGTAAAGACCACCAAATTCTTCCCAATAAAGTCTGGCCCAGCAATCAGACTATACTAATAATAATAATAATTATGTTATTATTATATTATTCATAAGTTATTAGATTATGATTTATTATGATTATTATTATTGTTATTATTATTATTATTATTATTATTATATTGTTTCCTTAATAGCCAGCCCCAACACTGAAACAAGCCGGGCCCCCCCCCCAACCATCAGCGGGATACGAATGACCCTAATCTTTCAACACAATGGCCGCTCTTTCTATCAGGCCTCGTCTTCCGCCCGTTCTCAGTCTCAAACATATCGTCCTTTATCTTATAAATGACCTCTAGCTACTCAGTTAGGGGAGGATATTGTTGTTTTTTTTTTTTTTTTTTTTATTTTTTAGGCGGTCGTCAGTTAGATAGAGTGATAGATAGAATGGAGAGAGAGAGAGAGAGATGAGAGAGAGTATGTGAGAGAGAGAGGAAGTGAGAAGTGAATGGTAAGAGTTTATATATGTCTAGTATACTAGGGACTTAGTTTGTATATCTATATTTTGGCATAATGGATCTTCGAATCTGATTGTCGCTGCTTTGGTTAAGAAACCATAGGATGTTAATGGAGTACCATGGGTACCGAGAATAACCCGTTGCCTCCACAATTCATATAAGCTCCCAAAATGAGGGGAAAACAAACCGTGTAATGATAAGAATAATTAAATCAAGAAAAGGCGTCAGGTTAAGTCTTGTTTTCTTTCTGTGTTTGTTTCCTCTCTAAACCTCCATCAAGCTTAATGAAAAAGCACGCCCCTTCGGAGATGAATTTTTTGTTTTTTTATATTATTCGGTACACAATTTTCGATTTTTTCCTGACGATGTGATAGTAATTTAGGGGGAAACTGCATGCGGCCGGGGCCTTTTTTTTACCGAATAAATTTACAAATTTATCTTCGAAAAGGGGTTCTTGTATTATTATTATATGGTATTTAGTACCTGTCTTAAAGGCTTCTTGACGTCTTGAACGTCTTAGGGAGGAAACTAAAAAAACCCCAAAAATAATGTTTATAAAAACCAATTCCTCCCCTTTCAAAAGCAATTATAACTTCCCCACGTATATTCTTCCCTGACTAAAATCATTAATACTAGCAAATACAAAAACCCAATATAATGAGTCCTTTTAGTTCCGAAATGAGTACACCAGTGAACAAAAATTATAAAGTTCCGAGCCCCCCATCACCCCTCCCCACCCACCCCCTCTACCACGCACATCACACAACCATGTCCATCAACCCTACGTCCCTTGCCACGCACAGACTGGCCTTTAAACCACCGACCTTGTATCACACCAAGCCCGGCACACCACACCGCCTACTTTGGCACACAACCACAGAAAAAAAACACAAAAAACCCACCCGGAAACCTCTAACAATGACGACAGTAAATAAAGCAAATCACTACTCCCTTAAATACCCTCTACATATACTTCAAATAAATATAAATTCCTCAGAATATATATAGTAATTATTAAATCGTATCGGTTTATCCATTTTTAAGTTGCTGGTTTTTGGCCTTCTTTGGGTTGTGGGAGAACTTTTGATGGAGGCTTGGGACTCTCTCTCTCTCTATCTCTCCAACGATTATGGCAGGAGGCTAACCCAATTCATTTATTAAGGGGAGATGGGCCTGGATTCTGGGCGCCCTTCTTCCTCAATGTTTAGCCCCATTTGTTTGGAGATTATAAGACGTTCGGGCACATTTAGTGTGACAATGTTAACATCTTTCACTCTTTCACCCCATTTTGTTGTCAATTTTAAGGACCTTTTCGTGACCATTTAGGTGTCGATTTTATACTGGACGAGGGAAAGCGAGCCTGTAAAGTTTAAGAGGAACCGGCCTTCGGTCCGGGACATTGTACTAAAGAAAAATGTAGGGGGTATTTTATAAGCTTGTAGGAAGGTATAGCAAGGAAATTTAAAAAAAATAGATATATATAGATTAATAGGACCAAAAATATAGCCAACTGTCCCAGTTAACTCAGTAATTTTGGTCAGTCATGCCGAAATGTGGCCTGGCGGAATGTGTATGATTTATGGATGTAAATAATTTCGAGGTGGACCGGCACCAACTAGACTAGTAGACCCATATATACTGCAGTAGCTCTCAACCGAGTGCCAACTATAGAGGTGACCGGACAACTTTTCCTGCACCTAGTAGACCCTAATATAACAGTAGCTTTTCAACCAGTGGCCAACGATAGAGGTGACCGGACAAACTCGACTAGTAGACCAATTATACCAGTAGCTCTCAACCAGTGCCAACTATAGACGGTGGACCGGCCAACCTCGAATAGTAGACCATATATACCAGTAGCTCTCAACCAGTGCCAACTATAGAGGTGACCGGACAACTCGACTAGTAGACCATATATACCAGTAGCTCTCAACCAGTGCCAACTATAGAGGTGACCGGACAACTCGACTAGTAGACCATATATACCAGTAGCTCTCAACCAGTGCCAACTCGACTAGTAGACCATATATACCAGTAGCTCT
>CM064528.1:9250661-9317574 GCA_032716605.1 Paralithodes platypus
GATCCTGGGATTTCTCACACACTGGACAGTTGATTTAGTCATTGGGGCCACCCGTGCCACTAATGCAACACTAATTGGAAAGATAATGTCTGCAGTATAGTTAATAGTAATTTTATTATTCTGAAGGGAGGCTGACTTTTAAGATATATAGTCAATTCAAAATTAGCCCATAGCTACATACTAACTTAGGCATAGAATAACCAATTTACCTTCCCCCCAACCCCCCCCCCCCCACCCCCACCCCTACCCACCGCCCCACTCCCCCAATTAAAAAAATAATGGAAATAAGAAAAGAAGGATAGACGAATTCTTGAGCGAAGGAAAATACGAAACTCATAAGATAAAATATAATGAAGATTACAAAGAGAAGGAACTTAGCAGAACATTTAGAACAATATGAAAAGAAGATGATGCAATAACTTTAAATAAGAACAAAACAGTGGTGGATGGAGATAGACAAGAAAAGTGGAAACACAGAGAAAGTCCAAGAAGGGATGTTGATAATGAGAGGGAAGAAGAAGACAGGATGATGATGATGATGATGATGATGATGATGATGATGAAGAAGATACAAATAAGGATGATGATATTCAAATAAGAGGATAACAACAACAACAACAACAAACACAGCCAGCAGTAACAAAAACAACAAACACAACAATAACAAAAAAAAAAACCCAACAACAACCACAACCACAACAACAACAACAAAGAAGAAAGAAGAAGAAGACGAAAAGAAAAGACTTGAATAAAGAAGAAAATAAACAAACAGACGGAATGAGAAGAGGGAGAGGAAGGAAGGGATGATGGAATGAGGCTAGATGAGAGAGAGAGAGAGAGAGAGAGAGAGAGAGAGAGACCAACAGACAAGCTTACAGACAGACAAACATACTGGCCGGTAGAATTAATAACAGACATCTACACAGAGGAAACACACACAAGACACAGACAGACAGACAGATATACAAGCAGTCATAAAGTTAAACAGACGAAGACAAAAAAAAAATGAAAGAGACTGACAAACAGTTTGCAGGTGGGGGGGGGGGGTCGCTTTGCTCCCTTGACCTATATCAAGTTAATAATACCCCCCCCCCCTTTTTATTAGATAAATATGTAAATTTTTCAGTAAAAATTTGCATATATAAACGCCGGTTCCTCCTTAATTGCAGGCTCGCTTTCACTCGCCAGGTAAAATCGACTCCTGAATGGAACGAAATGTCTTAATATTGACAAAGAAATGGTATGAAAGGCCTTAAAAATCGCCAAACTATTACGATGAACGTCTGAAAATATCAAAACTAATGGGGCTAAGCGTAATTGCGAAAGAGGTTTCAGAAACAAAACAAAAACCCTCCCCCTAAACGACAAAGAAAGCCGGTAAATACACTTAAAAATAACAAAAGAGGCAGCAAATAAGCACAAATGCAGGGTAATGTAAAGGTAAAAAATATAAAAACACCAAAAGTATGTTCGCGCTAATGGAACACAAATTGAAACGCAAGAAAAATTATCTTTGGGTTGATGCTCTGGTGGGGGTAAGGCAAACTAGTCATACACGCGTACACATACACACACACACACACACACGCATACACACACAAATATACATACAGTACATTCACACATACACACATATTCATATAGATTCACATATAAACATACACTCACAAACACACACACACACACACACACACACACACACACACACACACACACACACACACACACACACACACACACACACACACACTATATTATAAAAACAAAAATAGAGTTAACAAACCCCCATAATGCCACTTCACTCATCCCAAACACTATTTTAGGCTGACGAGTTATGTCCAAGTAGGAGACATTAGTGCTGAGTGCCTATGTGTGTGTGTGTGTGTGTGTGTGTATGTGGGTGTGTGTGTGTGTGTGTGTGTGTGTGTGTGGGTGTGAATGTATATAATGTGTACTTATGAGTGCCTGTGTGTTTGCGTGTGTGTATTTATGTGAATGTGTGTGTAATAATAATAATAATAATAATAAACGGTTTATTAAAGAATGGCAGCCTCATGAGCTGAAAATACACATTTTTACCAATTTAGTGGATGAACATGAGATGTACAGATATGAGGATGGTAAGCTTAGTTTACAAACAAAATAAATAAATACAATAATGATGCATGTGCAGAATACAAAATATCATAAAATAACCATGAGAGTAAGTGATATACAGTACAGATCCACATTTCATTACTTATTCATATACAGAAACATACGTATATACACGTACGTGCGCACATACATATACATACATATATAGGAACATGTAGAAACATGCAGTAAGTGTGCCACATGTCCGTATACACAAACGCTAACGTATGCACACAAACATACAGACATACAGAAGAAACTGTTTTGGTAAGGTCAGGGTAAAGAGGGTGCAGGTACTACAAATGGGAGGTTGAACCTCGTGGTAGTGTAGGTCGGTGTGTGTGTGTTGTGTGTGTGGTGTCTGTGTGTGTGTGTGTGTGTGTGTTGGGTGTGTGTGTGTGTGACAGAAGGACGAAATATGGAAGAGCTGGGCGTTCTATTGTTAAGGGTGGAAATACATGGATGAAGATACGCGAACACTTAATAATAGATAATGCTTATGCATAGCATTATCTATTATTAAGTGTTCGCGTATCTTCATCCATGTATTTCCACCCTTAACAATAGAACGCCCAGCTCTTCCATATGTGTGTGTGTGTCTGTGTCTGTGTGTGTAAACGTGCTTATGAGACATACATACATAACAATGGATAGATGATGGATAGGCAGAAAGAGAGAGAGAGAGATATAATGGGAATGTGACAGTGAGTGTAGATGTACTGATGAAACATACATACTGAATATACATACAGAGAGGGAGTGTGAGAGTGAGTCTGAGTGTATGTGAAAGAGAGAGAGTGAAAGTGAGTCTGAGTGTATGTGACAGAGAGAGAGAGAGAGAGAGAGAGAGAGGAGATGGAGAGAGAGGATGAAAGGAGACAGAAAGAAGGAAGAGAGAGAAAGAGAGAGAGAGAACAAAAATATCAGCTCCCTTACCTCCCCCTTCCCCACCAAACTTTATGAGTAAGATGTATGTCCCCCTGATTTCTCCACCTTTTACGGAACATTTAAAATGTTCCTTACGTGGTCAGTTTTCCTTCTAGAGAATACAAACAGAGTAAAAGAACTGGCTAAAGGAACTGTGTAAAGGAAAGTATATGTACAACGTATGACATTATTGCTTTCATTTTTTTAGGGAGATTAGTGCGCGTTCTCTAATTTTGCTGTTATATCTTTATGTCTATTTCAACCCTCTCACCAAACGCTCTTAAATGTTTATCTACAACTTATTCCATCGGGTCTCTAACACCAGCATCCTATCTTCCAGCACCACACCACCTCCCATGCCAATTCTGGTTTATGGCGCTATACCGGCCCCGTGTACACAGAACGCGCAGACCCACCCACAGTCTCCAGTGTTTGCGCAATCATGGGATGGAGGAGGTGGTGGTGGTGGAGTTGTGGTGGTGGTGGGTTGGAGGGAGAAGGAGAGGGAAGGGGGCTAGGAGGGAAGGAGAGAGTAAATGTGGGGTAGGAGGAAAAGAGGAGGAGGGAAGGAGGGGGAAGGTAGGGTAGGAGGGAAGGAGAGAGGAAAGGTGGGGTAGGAGGGAAGGAAAGAAGAAAGGAAAGGAAAGAGAAGAAGGTGGGGGTGGGGTAGGAGGGAAGGAGAGGGGAAAGGTGGGATAAGAGGGATGGAGAGGGCAAATGTGAGGAAAGTGGGTTAGGATAGAAGGAGGAGGGGGAAGATGGTGTATGAGGAAAAGAGGAGGAGGGAAGGAGAGAGGAAAGGTGAGGTAGGAGTGAAAGAGAGAGGAAAGGAGGGAAGGAGAAGGCAAGGAAGATGGGGTAGGAGGGAAGGAAAAGAAGGGGGAATGTCGGGTAGGAGGAAGGTGGTGGTGGGTTGGAAGGGAAGATGGGGTTAGGAGAGAAGGAGAGAGGAAAGGTGGGGTGCATGAGTCACAAACAGTAGGCAGAATACATATAATACAACCATGACATGAAATACTGTGGTGGAGTAGCATGAAATTAAATGAGAAGAAATAGACAAAGGAGAGAGAGAGAGAGGAGAAGAAGAAGAAGAGGAACAACAACAACAACAACAAAGGAAAAAGGATGGAATGCCTAAGTGTAGTGACTCTAAGCTATAATAGGATCTAGAAGTATGTCAGCTGTCAGTATGTTGTGGTATGATGCTAATCTTGTCCTTCACCTCCAAGCCCTCGCACATCACGTTGCCCAAGTGCAACATGTTCTACAGGTGCACCTTTAAACTGAACTGAACTGAATGTGTGAGTCAATGAGAAGGGTAATGTTCATAATATCAGCATGAACTATGAAGAAAAGAGAGCGCAAAGGAGAACACAGAGAGAGAGAGAGTAGGAAAGGGAGAAGCAGAGCGCGTGAAGAGAGAGAGAGAGAGAGAGAGCTGGAGCTGGTGTTTACGAGAGAGGAGGGGAAAAGAAAAGAGGGTGAGGGGAGAGAGAAGAATAAAGGGAAGGGGGAAAGCAAAACGTAGACATATCTTGTGTACATAGCATAGGGAGAGAGAGAACGAGAGAGAGAGTGATAGTGAGTGAGTGAGTGTGTGTGTGTGAGAGAGAGAGAGAGAGGGTGGGGGGGGGGGGGGGGGGGGGGGGGGGGGGGGGGGTGGGGAGGGGGGGGGTGGGGTGGGGGGGGGTGGGTGGGGGGTGGGGGGGGGGCGGGGGGTGGGGCGGGGGGGGGGGGGGCTGGGGGGGGGGGGGGGGGGGGGGGGGTAGGGGGGGGGGGGGGGAGTATGTGGGGGGGGGGGGGGGGGGGGGGGGGAGGGGGGGGAGGGGGGGGGGGGGGGGGGGGGGGGGGGGGGGGGGGGGTGGGTGGGGGAGAGGGGCGGGGGGGGGGGGGGGGGGGGGACAGTTTTGGCATACATATTTGGAACAGGGTATACAATAGTACAGACTCCACAAACGTGCTATGGCGTCTGATATTTCAAGGGAGTCACCCGTCCAAATATCTGCCAGACTCTTTGCCGTTATACCTCTAACCTGTTACCTCAATGGGCTGTGGAGCGAGTCACACAATCGATTGCAAAGTTGTATGATTATTTGTACGGCCTATGTGATATTTTAAAAGTAAAGACCACCAAATTCTTCCCAATAAAGTCTGGCCCAGCAATCAGACTATACTAATAATAATAATTATTATTATTATTATTATTATTATTATTATTATTATTATGATTATTATTATTATTATTATTGTTATTATTATTATTATTATTATTATTATATTGTTTCCTTAATAGCCAGCCCCAACACTGAAACAAGCCGGGCCCCCCAACCATCGCGGGATACGAATGACCTAATCTTCCACACAATGGCCGCTCTTTCTATCATGCCTCGTCTCCGCCCGTTCTCAGTCTCAACATATCGTCCTTTATCTTAAAATGACCTCTCGCTTATCAGTTAGGGGAGATATTGGATAGGCGGTCGTCAGTTAGATAGATTGATAGATAGATGGAGAGAGAGAGAGAGAGAGTATGTGAGAGAGAGAGAATGAGAGTGAATGGTAAGAGTTTATATATTCAGTATACTAGGGACTTATTTTGTATATCTATATTTTGGCTAACTTTCGATGATTTGTCGCTGCTTTGGAAGAACCATAGATGTTAATGGATTACAGGGTACCGAGAATAACCCGTTTGCCTCACATCATATAGCTCCCAAAATGAGAAAACAAAACCGTGTAATGATAGCATAATTTAATCAAGAAAGGCGTCAGTTAAGTCTTGTTTTCTTCTTGTTTGTTTCCTCTCTAAACCTCCATCAAGCTTAATGAAAAAGCACCCCCCTTCGAGATGAATTTGTATATTATTCGGTACACATTTTTCGATTTTTTCCTGACGAGTGATAGTAATTTAGGGGGAACCTGCCTGCGGCCGGGGCCTTTTTTTACCGAAAAATTTACAAATTTATCTCGAAAGGGGTTCTTGTCTTATTTATTATATGTTATTAGTTTCTTAAGCTTCTTGACGTCTTGAACGTCTAGGGAGGAAACTAAAAACAAAAATAATGTTTAAAACAATTCTCCCCTTCAAAAGCAATTATAACTTCCATATATTCTTCCCTGACTAAAATCATTAATACTAGCAAATACAAAAAAAATAATGAGTCCTTTTATTCCGAAATGATTACACCAGTGAACAATAATATAAGTTCCGAGCCCCCCATCACCCCTCCCCCCCCCCTCTCCCCACACACACACATTCCTCCCCTCCCCTCCCTTGCCACTCACAGCCGGGCCTTTAACCACCGACCTGTCACACCAAGCCCGGCACACACACCCTACTTTGGCACACAACCACAGAAAAACACAAAAACCCACCCGAAACCTCTAACAATGACGAAGTAAATAAAGCAAACTACTCCCTTACATACCCTCTACATACACTCAAAAATATAAATTATCAGAATATATATAGAATTATTAAATCTTATGGTTTATCCTTTTTAAGTTGTTGGTTTTTGGCATTCTTTGGGTTGTTGGAGAACTTTTGATGGAGGCTGTACTCTCTCTCTCTCTCTCTCTCCAAGATTATGGCAGGAGGCTAACCCAATTCCTTATTAAGGGGAGATGGGCCTTTATTCTGGTCGCCCTTCTTCCTCATGTTTAGCCCCATTTGTTTGGAGATTATAAGACGTTCGGCCCATTAGTTTGACAATGTTAACATCTTTCACTCTTTCACCCCATTTTGTTGTCAATTTTAAGACCTTTCGTGCCATTTAGGTGTCGATTTTATCCTGGCGAGCGAAAGCGAGCCTGTAATTTTAAGAGGAACCGGCCTTCGGTCGGGACATTTTACTAAAGAAAAATGTAGGGGGTATTTTATAAGCTTGATGAAGGTCTAGCAAGGAAATTTAAAAAAAAATATATATATATAGATTAATAGACCAAAAATATAGCCACTGTCCCCTTAACTCATTATTTTTGGTCAGTCATGCCGAAATGTTTGCCTGGCTGGAATGTGTATGATTTATGCATGTAAATAATTATAGAGGTGACCGGACAACTCGACTAGTAGACCATATATACCAGTAGCTCTCAACCAGTGCCAACTATAGAGGTGACCGGACAACTCGACTAGTAGACCATATATACCAGTAGCTCTCAACCAGTGCCAACTATAGAGGTGACCGGACAACTCGACTAGTAGACCATATATACCAGTAGCTCTCAACCAGTGCCAACTATAGAGGTGACCGGACAACTCGACTAGTAGGGACCATATATACCAGGTAGCTCTCAACCAGTGCCAACTATAGAGGTGACCGGACAACTCGACTAGTAGACCATATATACCAGTAGCTCTCAACCAGTGCCAACTATAGAGGTGACCGGACAACTCGACTAGTAGACCATATATACCAGTAGCTCTCAACCAGTGCCAACTATAGAGGTGACCGGACAACTCGACTAGTAGACCATATATACCAGTAGCTCTCAACCAGTGCCAACTCAACCGATACTGTTAGCTTAACCCCTTCTATACCGGTGACGTTCTTTTCATTTAGATCCTGACAATTTTTAGACGATTTGATTCAGCTTAGGAAGGACGTCTACCCATTAAAAGGCTGTAGACTCTCTCAATTAATCCTCTTAGCTACCATACATCCTTCCGAAGCTTCATCAAATCATCAACATGAAGTAGAAGTAAACGCAGAATACGTCACCGGTACAGAAGGGTTAAGGGGAGATATCCACTTGAGGGATTATTTTCTTGGCCCCTTTCTCCCTCATGTTTAGCCCCATTTCTTTTGAGATTTTAAGACGGTTGCCCCATTATTTTGGCGATTTTAAGAACTTTCGCCCCATTTCTGTCAATTTTAAGACCATTTGTGCCATATAGGTGTCGATTTTATCCTGGCGAGCGATAGCGAGCCTGTAATTTAAGAGGAACCGGCCTTCGGCCGGGACATTTTCCTACCGAAAAATGTACAAATTTATCTTGAAAGGGACTCAAGGGGGTGTAATTTTAAGCTTGATGGAGGTCTAGGGAACAAACTAAATACCTCCCCTTAAGGTTAGGTAGAGTTAGGTTAGTTAGAATAATTAGGATAAATTGATGACCTCGCCATGACATGATATATTTCCTTCCAGTTTATGGAATTCGTAATGCTGTAATATGCATATTTTAAGAATACAGGGATTATATCGGAACAAAGAGGACAAAGTAACTATGATTAATTATATCGGAACAAAGAGGACAAAGTAACTATGATGTATTAATAAACAAGTACATAGTATGTAATAATCTAATGTTAGACACAAATATATTACGAATCTATGAGTATGAGGATAGTTATGTAGCCAAAATTACCGTCAAAACTATAATTCCTACTTAGTTGTATATATATATATATATATATATATATATATATATATATATATATATATATATATAGTTTCGTTGTGTTTGTCCTGTGTAACCCAAGGACATCTGTTAAGGGGTAGGGTTTATTTTTGGTCTATTTAATCATTTGTTTATATAGTGTTTTAGTTTCCTCGCTAAGCCTCCATCACACTTAAAATACAAACATCCCCCAAGACAACAACAACAACAACAACAACAACAACCACCTCCGCCCCCATTCAAGATTAATGTGCACATTTTTCGGTAGAAAAATGTCCCGGAAAAAAATCGACACCTAAATGGCACGAAAAGTCTTAATATTGACAAAGAAATGGAGCAACAAGGCTCAAAATCACCAAACTAATGGGCCTAACGTCTTAAAATGTGAAAACTAATGGGGCTAAACATGAGGGAGAAGGGGGACCAGAAAACCAACCCCACCAACCCTTAAATGCATAAAAACCCTGAAATATATTGATATCACGCTGCCCAAATCGGATGAACGATAAACCCAAGTGATTAAAGTCGGGATTAGCCAGATCATTGTTATTAGTCGTAAATTTCTGGTCGAGATTGCCTTCAATACTTTTTGTTGTGCCTGGTCCTGCTTCAACTGAATGAAAGTGTTTTATGTTGTGTGAAGATGTGTTTAAGTGTTTTAGTTTTATGACGCATTACTTGATTTATTGTTTCTGTCATTAAACGGTTGTATTCAACTTATGAAGGAATTCTAAGCATGAAGGAGGTCAACATTATTTAATTATTATTATTATTATTGGAAAAAATACAATTGTTCTCCTATTGAATGTATCATAGAATATATACCAATATTAAATGCATATAATGGAATTCACTCAAAAATTGCACCACACAAAATGGGATGAAATGATACAGAGAAGCGATGAAAGACGGAGTTTATGAGGATTAAGCCAGTATCACACGAGCGCGTTTTCCCTCAACATTTATCCTCAACCCTGGTCTGGCAGCTTATGAGGTCAACCTTGAAAATATTTCGGTTACTTAAATTCATCCACCATCAGTCTAGTTTCCGATACCAATGCAAAATATTCCAAAGGTGTTACCAGATTTTTTTTGATCATCGAATGTTGACTATAAAAGCTCTGGTGTGATACCGGTTTTACAGCTATCAGTCGTGAGCTCTTTGGGATTATAGAAGAGGATTGGTTGGGCATTGGTCGTCAGAAAGTTGTGTTTGTGTGGGCGAGGCAAAGTTGGTGGGCGACTGAGGAGCTGGGGGACATGAGGTGGGGAGCTGCGAGAGGTATGACTGAGGTAATGTAGGAAGAAGTGAGGTGTAGGGTTGAGGGAGGTATGACTGAGTTACTGGAGGAAGAAGTGAGGTGGGGGTTCTGAGAGGTATGAGGAACTGTTGTCGTTGTTGTCGTTGTTGTCGTTCCCTAAGCTGCCTGGCCGAACAGCACCGAGCTTAAATAACGGGATTTACTATATAATTACCGTATAATTATATATAATCCGAAAGATCAAATACTTAATGTAATTTACATTTTTCTTCTGGTACTTATATAAATGGCTCTCCAATATTCATGTTTATTTTTACATTTGACACTATTTGTGTACGTCGGGTATGAGGAGTAACTATAGTCACTTTGTTTTCAGCTGATGGTAAATTCAAATTCTTAGCAGCAGAATTCTCGATATTTGGTGGAAAAAAATCTTGTCAAGTAAGTCTTAACATGATTGCCTGAGCCACAAGTCACGAGTATTTCCATAGGTGTCATCCACTTGGAAGTAAACCCACCAACACCACTGCATGAGGGAGACAACTTACGTGCTCTACTCTACTCACGAATTTTATAACAATTATGTCTCAAATTAGTTTAGGAAAGTAGACGCGGGTAGGATACGGGGTCATAACAATAGCTATCCATGATGTAGAGCAGAAGTTATTGCATCTCTCTAAGTCTATGCTGGGTGTTCATGTATCAAACCCGACTAACAACAAGGGTAACACCAGTGTCTTTAGGATCCATAACTTTGTCCTGTACTCTGTATAGTAACTGTACTTCATAGTTGTTGTTGTTTCTGCTAACGGTAAAATGCTATGTTCCCATCTTGCTCACTGTTATTATCATGAATTTATAACGTAATAGGTTGTGTATTATGAAAACTTAACATCGATGTGACACAAACACATAGTAGTTTCAAATAATTTGTTTAGCTATCAGAAAATCATGTGCTAAGGGATTCAGTTTACCGTCAGCTAAAATCAATTTATAGTGTACAAGGTCAGTGAAATCATTGTCTCCGCCGCCCAAACCTTTCGTGATAATCCTCCACCGTAACCCATCAGCCACTCGATAAGCGTCATTCCGGTAACGTAGTGGTGAATATATCTGTCTCATCCCCTCCTCCACCTTACCTTACCTGCCACTTACCTACCTGTGCTCCCTACTAATTAACATTCAGTCCAGCCCTAACTATACCTGGCTCCTACATTACAGGGCCTCGTAACACTTTTCTTCTATTTTTTTTTTTCCTTTTTTTTCCTTATGCTCTCTTTATTTTATTTTGTTTTTATTTTATTTTTTTGGCGTGGCTTAAATTTCCTTATTACTTTTGTTCTGCTTTACCCTTTCTCTTGGTTTGTCTTTATTATCATTATTATATTTTTCAATATTCGTTTTGTTTTATTTAGATACCAAATTAATACTGTTACTAAATTATTGATTAATTTATTATTTTATTCTATATCCGTTGATATTTAAATGGTAAATGTTACCTTAATTATATCAATTAGTAACTATAAGTATTTTATAACCGTTTCACAAAATATCCTATATCAAAATAGCAAGACGGGCAGCACGTCACCTTCCACTCTTCTACTTCCTTCTACCTGTCTACACTTTCCTTCACTCTACCCTTTGAGAACACTATTTATTATCTGTCTACCCTCCCTAAACACACACACACACACACACACACACACACACACACACACACACACACACACACACACACACCCACACACACACACACACACACACACACACAATTGTATAACTCTCAACCACCTTCCCCTGTCATATATTCTACTCGTTTGTCACACAGTAATGTAAGGGAAGATATTTGTTATGGGATTGTGAGTTGAAGGTTTTTATAACATCAACAGAAAGATATATAGGGAGATAAAGATATATTCATATGAATATATAGATAGATAGATTGATATATACAGTATAGATAGATAGATATATAGATAGATAGATAGATAGATTACATAGTTAGATAGATAGATATATAGATATATAGCTATATTGATAAATATAAACAGAGAGAGAGGGAGAGAGAGAGAGAAAAGAAGAAGAAGAAAGAGACAGATAGCGAGAAATGAGGAGACAGAGAGAAGAGGAGAGAGAGAGAGACAGAGAGAGAAGAGAGGAGAGGAGAGAAGAGAGAGAGAGAGAGGGAGAGAGAGAGAGAGAGGAGGAGAGAGAGGAGAGAGAGAGGAGAAAAAAAAAAAGAAGAAGAAGAAAAAGAAGAAGAAAGGAGAGGACAGAGAGGGAGAGAGAGAGACGAGAGAGAGAGAGAGAGAGAGAGAGAGAGAGAGAGAGAGAGAGAGAGAGAAAAAAAAGAGAGAGAGAGAGAGAAAAAAAAAAAGAGAGAGAGAGAGAGAGAGAGCAATGACAGAAAATGATATATGAGATAAAAGTTTGAAGAAAGTTATTGGCCAAAAAGTCAAAGACGCGCAAGAAAATTCGGCGAAACAGAATTAACTTATTTCTCCATAAAATAAATGTATTTGATAGAAGTTATCATTCTGCGTTGGACGGTTTTATATACTTGAGGTTTATTGATTGGAAGCTAAATATTCTCTCTCTCTCTCTCTCTCTCTCTCTCTCTCTCTCTCTCTCTCTCTCTCTCTCTCTCTCTCTCCTCTCTCTCTCTCTCTCTCTCTCTCTCTCTCTCTCTCTCTCTCTCTCTCTCTCTCTCTCTCTCTCTCTCTCTCTCTCTCTCTCTCTCTCTCTCTCTCTCTCTCTCTCTCTCTCCTTCGACATCGACAATATGAACTGTAGTAAGTACTTCACTATCGACCAATCTAATTACACGCGGGGAAACGGTTGCAAAATTATCGGTAAATCTTTTAACTCGCACGAATCTAAGAATTTCTTCTCCAATAGAGTTGTCAACTTGTGGAATGGGCTTCCCCGAGACGTTTTAGACTGCAGCACCGTTGATTCATTTAAACTTCGCCTAAACAAATATCTCGCATCAAACCCGCGACTGACTGCGTTTGTAAATGAATAACTTTATTTTATCCCCCCTCAGTTACTAACCCATCTGTCCCCTACTAACTTCCTAATCCTGCCAAGGACATTAGTTCCAGGGCAGTAGTTCCCTTTCCAATGTTCCCTTACCCACTCTAAACCACTGTTTGGACAATTGATCCTCATTGTTTTGGAGGACAAGCAGCCTAGAAGGGTCAACAGACCTGTTGTTGCTTGATTTCCTTTGTATTCCTTCCCATGACGCCATTAGAATGAAGGAGAGTAACATTAAGGGAGATGGTTCTCTTTTTGGTCGATATTTTCATATTTATTATTTTTTCTAGTTTCCTTCTAAGACCGATCCATCAAGCTTATAAATACAATACACCCGCCCAAAACCCTTATTCAATTTAAAAAAAAAAAAAAAATTATAAATTTCCCGGCCGAAGGTCGGTTCCTCCTAAATTACAGGCTCGCTATCGCTCGCTAGGAACAAATCGACACCTAAATGACACGAAAAGTCTTAATATTGACAGAGAAAAGGGGCGAAAGGTCTTAAAATCGTCAAACTAATGGGCCGAACGTCATAAAATCCGAAAACTAACATGAGAAAGAAGGGTGACCAGAAAAGCAACTTATCTCCCCTTAATTAAGAGTACAAACTTGTCCCGTTCCTCAGAGACAGAAACATCGTCACTTTCTCTTATCTCCTCTTTATTACTCACCTCTCTTTATCCTCTCTTTATTCTTCACCTCTCTTTATCTCTCTCTTTAATCTTCACCTCTTTTTATCCTCTCTTTAATCTTCACCTCTCTTTATCTCTCCCTTTAATCTTCACCTCTCTTTATCCTCTCTTTAATCTTCACCTCTCTTTATCTCCTCTTTAATCCTCACCTCTCTTTATCTCCTCTTTAATCCTCACCTCTCTTTATCTCCTCTTTAATCCTCACCTCTCTTTATCTCCTCTTTAATCTTCACCTCTCTTTATCTCCTTTTTAATCCTCACCTCTCTTTATCTCTCCCTTTAATCTTCACCTCTCTTTATCTCCTCTTTAATCCTCACCTCTCTTTATCTCCTCTTTAATCTTCACCGCTCTTTATCCCCTCTTTAATCCTCACCTCTCTGTATCCCCTCTTTAATCCTCACCTCTCTTTTTCTCCTCTTTAATCCTCACCTCTCTGTATCCCCTCTTTAATCCTCACCTCTCTTTATCCTCTCCTATCTCCTCTTTAATCCTGACATCTCTTTATCTCCTCTTTAATCCTCACCTCTCTTTATCCTCTCTTTTCTTCTCTTTAATCCTCACCTCTCTTTATTTCCTCTTTATTTTTCACCTCTCTTCATCCTCTCTTCACACTCCTATCAGCTCCTCTCTTCTCTTCCTTGGCTCTCATTTTATCCTTGCTATTCTTCTCCCCTATATTCTGCTCTTATTAGTTCCTCTTCTTTAGTTTTCTGTTATCCTCGTATCCTCTCTCTCTCTCTCTCTCTCTCTCTCTCTCTCTCTCTCTCTCTCTCTCTCTCTCTCTCTCTCTCTCTCTCTCTCTCTCTCTCTCTCTCTCTCTCTCCTTTCACTTCCTCTCTCTTCTCTCCACTCTCTCCCCTGGTATATATGTTAGTTGGGTGGCCATTAGACTGAAGGAGGTACGTAACATTAGCAGTAGGCTACAAAAGTTGTCCCGTACCTCAGAGACAGAAAGATCGTCTCAGGGTACATTGTTCATCAGTTCGACAGCTAGTTCTCTCGGTTTCTTTGATTCTGACACTCTCTCTCTCTCTCTCTCTCTCTCTCTCTCTCTCTCTCTCTCTCTGTCTCTCTCTCTCTCTCTCTCTCTCTCTCTCTCTCTCTCTCTGCATACAAGTGCCTGCGTTTACATAAAGGGGATAAATTAACTGGAAGAAATAGTTGACAACATTAAGAAAACGCCCATTTTTAGTATCAGATTCGCCAGTTTTCATATATATATATATATATATATTTACTTTATATATAAATATATATACTGTATAATTGTATATATATGTATATATATATATATATATATATATATATATATATATAGAGAGAGAGAGAGAGAGAGAGAGCGAGTGAGTGAGTGAGAGAGAGATAAAAATGGTGATAAGTAGGTAGACATGATATCCTGACATAAATGGTGGAGATATGAGAAGGACAATATATGCATGTATGTAAATTGGGAGATATGTATGTATATCACCGTGTTAAATCGTCGGCGAGGGGGGTTATGGGCCCAAAGAGTAGGGTAGGGAGGAAAGAAGATGATAATATGGAAATTTTAAGGGGGGATGGGCGTATTTATTTGCTTTATTTTGTATTTTCGTTATTACATTTTTAGTTTCCTCCCTAGACCTCCATCAAGCTTAATAAAACACCCGCCCAAGACCCTCCTTCAAGATAAATTTGTAAAAAAAAATTATAGAAAATTTTTCCGACCAAAGGCCGGTTCCTCTTAAATTACAGGCTAGCTATCGGTTACCAGGACAAATTGACACCTAAATAACACGATAAGTCTTAATAATGACAACAAAACTGGAGTGAAAGGTCTTAAAATCGTCAAACTGATGAGGTGAACGTCTTAAAATCTCCATAACCAAGGGAGCTACACATGAGAGAGACGGGGGCCAGAAAATGCAACCATCCCCCCTTAAAGACGTGGGCTTGTAGAAGAAGTACAGTTGGTTACAGGAGTTTGGACCCACGCTGTGACTTCACGTATGGGAGGAAAATGGGGAAAAAACTTGTAGAAAAACTCCCTATAAAACCTTTAATTGATTATAGGACTTAATTACTGCATAAGAAAATACACGTCTAATGTAATCATGCTATTTGTCCTTTCATTCATAAAATCACGGTGTGTATAGGAAGTCATACGGCCATCTGTACATGATAGATGGATTGATGAATATATGGATAGATGGATGGATGAATATATGGATAGATGGATGGATAGAGCCGGTAGAGAAAGATAAAAGGGGGAAGCAAATGAGCATAAGCAGCAGCCTACAACTTAATTAAGAATGAAAGATTAAAGGGTAGAGTAAAGGTCATAGATTAAAGGGTAGAGTAAAGGTCATAGATTAAAGGGTAGAGTAAAGGTCATAGATTAAAGGGTAGAGTAAAGGTCATAGATTAAAGGGTAGAGTAAAGGTCATAGATTAAAGGGTAGAGTAAAGGTCATAGATTAAAGGGTAGAGTAAAGGTCATAGATTAAAGGGTAGAGTAAAGGTCATAGATTAAAGGGTAGAGTAAAGGTCATAGATTAAAGGGTAGAGTAAAGGTCATAGATTAAAGGGTAGAGTAAAGGTCATAGATTAAAGGGTAGAGTAAAGGTCATAGATTAAAGGGTAGAGTAAAGGTCATAGAAGATTGCAAGGATAATCGACACAGGTGTACATTTTATATGTATGCCGTATATATACTATATATAATATATATATATATATATATATATATATATATATATATATATATATATATATATATATATATAGAGAGAGAGAGAGAGAGAGAGTGTGTGAGAGAAAGAGAGAGAGAAATGGGTGAAAATTAAAGTAGAGACAGGCAAAGGGCAGTAGCACATACATGAAGGTTTCAAAGACAGCAAAGGTCGAGGTAGACGTTAAAGAGAGAGAGAGAAAGAGAGGGAGAGAGAGAGAGAGAGAGCATACTATGTAGGTAGAGTATAATATATTATATTTGTTTCTAGCGTGACATGTACTGTTAGTTAGTGAGTAAACAGAATGAAAAGCTAAAGGGGAGGTTTTTAGTTAGTTCCCTAGACCTCCATCAAGCTTAAAATTACACCCCCTAGACTCCCTTTCAAGATAAATGTGTAAATTTTTTCGGTAGAAAAATGTCCCGGCCGGTTCCTCTTAAAATACAGGCTCTCTATCGCTCGCCAGGAATTATCGACACCTAAATGACACGAAACGTCTTAATATTGACCAAGAAATGAGTCTAAAAATAGCCACACTAATGAGCAGAACGTCTAAAAATCTGAAAACGAAATGTCAAAACTAATGGGGCTAAACATGAGGAAGAAGGGGGCCCAGAAAAACAACCCCTCTCCCCTTAAACCAATGTTAGCCTGGTTAACTATCTGACGCCAGGTTAATCTTATTATACGAATAACATCATACTAATTTATTCAGCTTAGAAAAGATGTCTCATAGTCAAGGGATTTAGAATGACCTCGAGTAACTCATTTAGCACAATAATTACCTTGGTTTTTCCCATGCCGGCTGACAGTAGACGATATTATTCAGATTAGGAAGGACCTCCAGCAATCAGTGTGGCAATTTCGTATCGCAATTAACCCTCTGAATACCTAAACTTGACCAAATCGTTTGTTCACAGCCAGATTATAAGGAAAGAGTGCGTCATGATATACTGAAAGACTTATGATAAACAAACTATAGCTACTACCTACCTAAGACCTATCTAGCCACTTTATCTTCCTCCTCAACGATAATAAATCTCAAACCACTTCCTCCTCTATCAAGAGCACCATCACTTACTTCCCAACCTACTTACTTACCAAACTATAAATCTCCTTACCTTCCTACCTACCTACCCACCCACCCACGCATGGAAACCCCATCACTCACTCACATGTCTACCTACCTACTTGTGTGTGTACTATACCCTGTTCCAAGTAGGTAGCTGAGGTACCCGGCGCTTCTCGGGGGAAAATCGAAGTATGGGCTGTCTATCTTTGGGGGAGAGGGGGGGGGGGGGGAGTTGGAGGGGGGGCACTTAAGACCTGTTCTGGCACCCCCTTAGTATGCATGCCAACTATGGGGTCTCCATTTTTAAAACTGAAGGAGTAGTATGTGAACAAACAGACTCACGGACAGAAAGTGCCCTTTTATAGTAGATCACCCACCCATGAATCTACCTACCTACCAACCTACTTACGTACATGCAGACTCTCCCAACAGGCACTTCCTCCCCAATCAGAAGCATGCCTACTTATCTATGCCTATGCCTACTTACCCACCAACCTACCAGCCTACTGACCATCCAACCTATCTACCCATACCATCCCCTAACCACCATTTCCACCACCATCAGAGGCACCATACATCCAACCTCCTGCATCCCTCCTTTCATGTTATCTATCTAACTACCTACCTTAGCTCCACAACCACCCTACCAACCATCCTATCTACCTATTTATCTACTTACCTACCAACCTCACCACTCTCCATTCTTCTATCTCCTTATCTCCCTACTTACCAACCACACTACCTACCAACCTACCTACCAACCACCCTACCAACCTACCTACCTACCTACCTACCTTCTTACCTACCTACCTACCTACCTACCTTCCTGCCTACCCATCTAACTACCTACCTACCTTCTTACCTACCTACATACCTACCTACACACCTACCTACCTACCTACCTACACACCTACACACCTACCTACCTACCTTCCCATCTACCTACCTACCTACCTACTTACCTACCTAACCACCTACCTACCTACCTACCTACCTACCTACCTATCTACCTACCTACCTACCTACCTACCCACAACATCTCCCAACCTACCACCACTTCCTCCGCCATCAGAGGAAACATCACCCAACTCGATTCAGCATTATCGGGAAACTTTTATTGGCCCAAAGAAAAAAATATATAAGCCCACACAAAAAGTAGTACACGAATGGAACATAACTTACCAGAAATCGATGGAATAGCGACCAGGTAAAAAAAAAGGGGGAGGGGGGTAGAGAGAGAGCCATAAATTCTTCTTGGCATCCAGGACCGTTTGTAAATAATGACAGCCAATTTTCCGTGACGATTCCATAACTGATTTCGGGCTATCGGTGCGGTTTTGTTTGTTCATGTTTGACTCTTACCGTATGATGACGCCTCTATAGGCTAGTTATTTATTTTACGATCATAAGACGATTTTATTCAGCTTAGGAAGGATATGCAGGGGCCAAAACTTAAAGGTTACAACAGCTAGTTCTTACCCACTGCATATAAAAAGTCCATTGCCAAATGCAATAATAAAGTGTTAGTGTCTTTAGTCTATTCATTACAAGTAGGCCAAAAACTCTTGAATAATTAACTCAGAAACACCTAGCTTAACAAGCTAATATATCTACCATTTGGGAAGCGTCATCCGGGGAAAGGTGTGGAAATTGACAGCCCATTTGTTCTAGCCCATTTTGAGTTACAGAGGTTAGGGGTTACAATTTCTGGCCTACCTATAATGAATGAACTACATGAAGTTAACATCACGACGTTGTTCTGATTCGCGTTGGTTCGATTGGAAGACTCAAACATCACCCTTGAGCTGAATAGGCATAGCTCTTTGTGTAACGTAATGAACTGATCATTGTGAAAACTTGCCAATAATATAATGCATAAAACATACAAGTTTCTTATTCTTCCATAAAGGGGCGGTTCTTAGTTTTTCTGGACCCTCTAGGCTACTCCCTCATTTCTATCCCCACTAGTTTTGACATTTCTAAGCATTCGCCCCATTAGTTTGGCGATTTTAATGTCTTCCACCCCATTTCTTTGTCAATACTAAGACCTCTCGTTCCATTAGGTGACCCACAGCAAGGCTGTAATATAGGAGGAACCGGCTTTCGGCTGGGACATTTTTGTACCGAAAAATGTACAACATTATTTCAAAGGACGGTCTTGGGGATATATTTTATTAGCTTGATATAGATCTAGGGAACAAATTAAAAGAAACAAACAAAAGCTTAGTTATCGATAAATTAACTCAAGTGAAAATAGTGTCGAGTATATTTTTCTTGCTGCTCCAGATATTGAATGTGATCTTTTGCTATGGGGGCTCTCTATTTTCCGATATATACCTGCTTGATTTTAGTTTATTATCTCAACATATACGTCCACTATGAACATTATACATACCAAAAAGAAGCATAAGACTAAGAACAAGGGAATGAAGAAATTAACAAATAGGTCAACAAAGCAAGAGAGAGAGAGCGAGAGCGAGAGCGAGAGCGAGAGCGAGAGCGAGAGCGAGAGCGAGAGCGAGCCAGAGAGAGAGGGAGATGCATACAAATACTGCTATTACTACTAACCCTACTGCTGCTGGTGCTGCTACTACTAGTAATACTACCTCTATTATTGAGAGAGTGAGATGCATACTACTACTACTACTACTACTACTACTCTTTTTTTTTTTTTTTTTTCAACCACTCAGCCTGTGCATCCCCTCTTTGGACCCTAAACCAGGTCAGAACAGTCATCAAAGCGTCCGACTTGGTAGTCATTCAGCTACTTACTATTCCGGGGTCAGCACTCAGACTCATCATCGTGGATTACTACTACTACATTGATTTTTATTTAATATTGTTCATACATTTTATTTTACAAGCATCAGATATTACTATTCAACACCATGCAACTTCAATCCAGTCTCCTTCCTATGCGACCCTCTGCCACTGCTGCCTCGTAGTCCACTTCTGCCACCGTCGCTGGTTGTGGTGCAGACAATCTTGTTCCCCGCAGGCATAGTAGTGCTGATCTGAGCAACGAGAAAGATAGACGGCACCTTATCCAGGCTACAACGTGGCTCCTGGGCTGTTTCTTCTTCTCTGCGATGATCTCTGCAAGCCTTGAATAGAAGCACTGGGCCCTAGGTCCCATCCCTCCAGATGTGGTGAAGACTAGTGGGGTAAAGCTGCCATGTTCGATATTTAAGATCCTTTCCCCATATGTCCTGACCTTCTCTTGTTCATTCCTCTTGTGTGCAGCCTCCAGAGACAGCCCGCTGTAGCTATGGGCCATTGGGTCGAATATTCTTACGTCAAAGAATGCTCGCTGTGCTCTTGTCCAAAAACTTCTTGCACTAATGTCCACTCGTGCTTCGTTGGATGTGTTGGCCGTCCTGTGCTGCAAGATCTCTCCCTCCAAGGGAATGAGTGATGGTTCGCGCACCACATCTCGACACACCTCCCTGAGCATGTTCGCCGTTACATCTCTTACTTCATCGTGCCTGATGCTGATGAATCCTCCCTTCTTACATATCATGCTGTGGTCTGCATCGTTGTTGATTCCACAAACGCATCGATCGGGCAGTCCTTCAATCGGCCAATCATACCTCAGTGCAATAGCATCATTAAATTCTTGTTTGTTTAGATTGAAGCCTTTTGCCTTGATTGGTAGTGTTGTCAGCCAATTTGAAGCACCCGTTTCTTGTGCTATTTGTACTTTTCTTGTTAGTCTCGGGGAAAGTTGTCGCATCAATTGTGCCAGGTCATTTTTCTGTGAGTTTTGCCTCTCTGACGTGATGGTCTTTCTGATGTTGTAGATGTCCGCCTGGTCCACTTCGCCGTCAGGATCTTGCGCTACGATGCGTTCAGTGAGAGATTCTGTTATCTTTACTGAGTTCTGGTGTTCCGTTGTCGCCCTCCTCACCGGATTGATGATTCCAAGCCCTCCTAATCTAGGAGGAAGTGCGAGCAACTCCCTCTCTGTAGCATTTGGGGTGTGGGACTTCATCCAAGCTGGGATGAGTTTGTCTCTGATGGCATCTCTTCTAGCGGTTGAAGTTGAAGTTGTGGACCCACGTTTGAAATGGTACGCATCAAGTAGGTCCAGCGGTGTTTGACCCCATATGTGAATGCCGAATATGCAGCCTGTGGTTCCGTCTTTGCAATTTTGGCTAGTATTTCTATTTCGTTTACCCACTCTCTGACCTTCTCTTCCATGTATTGCTTCTTGAACTCTTCTGTGCCAATCACTGCCCCTAGATGACGCTGTCCGTCCTTTGTTACGACCACTTCACTACCGTTGAAAGCTTCTAAGGCATTTTCGTAATGTTCTGCTTTTACTATCAGTATAGACTTACTAGCATTTGGAAAGTATCCTATTTCTGGTCCCACTTGTGATACTTGCTCCCACCAGCTCTTGAGATCATTGACTTTCCCTGCTCCAGTGAGATCATCTGCATAGGCCGCCTGCTTAACATGTGTCGTCTCATGTCTTGTTAATGATAGCAACACCGAAAGACCTAATGCGTACATCGCCATTGCTACTGGGTCCCCTTGTGTGGTTCCTTCCATTGATTTCAGTGCCGTTCCACGTCGTGAGTTTTGGTTGTTTACTATGAAGAGGTCTGCAGGCTGTTTATAGGTATTCTCTACATACAGTAGGTGGCTAAGCTGGGGCATTTTACCTTGATGTTGTGAATTGCTGTCTTTCTGTTGATGGTGTTAAAGGCATTTGATGCATCCACTAACAGCACGGCTTCACATTCTTCTTGCTCATATATTTTTCTTATTGCATGAATTGCTGCCTCTCCCCCTGCTTGGTGGCCAGCACACACTTGGAGATTTCCAGCCGCTGACCGCACATCGTCCTTCACCACCTCCATTATGCATTTTCCGATGATTCTTCTCAACACTTCACCCACCCCTACAGGTCTGCACCCTGGATTCTTGTCCAATGGTATTAGACGACAAGCTGTGTAGGCCTCCAAGTGTTGACAATCTTGAGTGGCCATTTTTCTTGCAAGATCTGCCAGCGCCCTGCGTAAGTCGGTCGCTGCAACTCCGAAAGTGTGCTGCTCAGGATTGTTCTCCAACCGTTTGCATCCATCCCTGACGGTCCTGCACTGCCTTGGGTCCCTAGAGCCTTTTTCCAAATCTTCTCGCCTGTGATTTGTTCGTAGATGACGGGGTTCGGTGGTATATAAGCCCCCTCTAGCTTCTGACTCTCGGATATACTAGGTTGCGGATGTTTCTCTTCCAGCAGCTTGATGGTATCTCTTGTGATAGGCAACAGCCCACCACCTGCCTCCTTTGTCAGCGATCGTATTGCAGGTGCCACTTTACCTTGTCTCATCTGGTCGCCGAATCTCCTGGCCTTGTCCTCAGTGTTTTCTCTTTTGTGTTGCCATCTGCCTTGTCTCTCTTGTAATGCTCTGGCTTCACTGAGTAAGTCATCCATCTTGTTATCATTCCACAGTTTCACTCTATTTGTTAGCGCTGTCACGTTTTCCGCTTGCCTAGAATTGCGGTGAGTTTTTTGCAAGAAGAGATGTGGAATGCTGAAAAATAACTTGAGAGCATACGGGGCTAAAGGTCTGTCATAGACATAGTTATAAATGAGCTTTTTCATCTCTGTCTACAGTTTGGTGGTGGCATCACATTTAGGTGGGTTGAATAAACTGTGTGCAGACCAATCTACAATTTCTGAGTAAGCTGCCTCTGTCCACATTTTTACCTCCTCTCCCCGTAGTCCTTTCCATTGAAGGGGTCCTCCTCTGCCATCAACTTCTGTGGGTCTCTCCAGGGCTGCTTCCCTCTGTGGTCCCACCTCCCTGTGTGCTTCTCGGGGCTCTTCGTTGCGTGGCATATCGTCGTTTCTACCAGCTATATTTGGCCTTGTTTGCACACCACCCTCCTCTCCAGCATCTCGGTGCTCGTCTCTGGGTCTTTGGACTCCGCTGGGCTCACCGTCACCCACCATGTCATGTGGTTGCCGCCCTTCTCTCGGGCCCCCTGAGGGTCCCGCACCTCCACATGCTCTGTCGGGTTGTTGCCCATCGCCGTGTTGTGTCCCGTCAGCTTCATCCCTTCGCACTCTCTGGGCACTGGCTGCCGCCCCTCCCTCTGTTATTACACTATTATAAGGGTTGCGACACCGGGAACCTTTATTACAGTTTATGCATCCTTTTTGTTTTAGCACGCATTTGCATCTTGTACATGTATGCTCGTTCTTTGTACAGATGCAACACTTGTTAGTCTTTGACCTTTGTGATAGGTCTTTATCTAAACTTTCATCATCCTCCATTATACCCTTATGACACTTCCATCTGTTCTCTTGCAATGTCTTTTATGCTTTACGCTAAGGCTATTTAGCTTCTGTTTTTCTTTTCTTTTTTCCAAAACTTAATTTATCTTATTTACAGTACCGGCCCGTAACTTCCGTAAAAATAACCAAATATTTTTCGGTATGTGTGCCTAGATTATTTTGTACTAGAGTGTGTATTCCCTATCGGTGTTGTTGTATGCCATATTTGATAATCCCCCTGGCTGGCTGGTGGGATGTATATATTAGGTTGTGTTGTATGTGAACAATTTGGTGTTATTACGTGACATAAACACACTGAGTAAGCGGCTAGATAGGACAACTAGGCAGATTTTGGCTTTAATTTCGTTATTTCCTTTATAAACCGTAATGTTAGCAGTACTAATAGCAGCGGTAGTTGTAGAAGTTGTATTATCAATAAGGATTAGACCTTGGTTAATGAGAAGATAGGATATTAGGTATTGTGGAGATTGAATTAGTTAAGAATGAGATTACTGCGAAAGAATAGATAGATAGGTAGCGAGAAAGAGCTAAAGAGAGAGCTAGAGAGAGAGAGAGAGAGAGAGATAAGCGCTGCTTAGGCTGTCTTAATCCAAAAGAATAGATAGATAGGGAGAGAGAGAGAGAGAGAGAGAGAGAGAGAGAGTCCTATTTAGCCTACCTATCCAGCCTGTATATCTCAGAAGTTTTCGACTGTAAGATTATCCCCTTGCGGTCACTGTTTTTTTTGTTGTTTCCGTACCCTACAATGACTCATAGATTCACTCTCCTTTATTTTATGACCTAGAGAGAGAGAGAGAGATTAGGTGCGACAGGTGTGCTCTTATTTTTACTTATTTTAATGTTAATTTTAGGGAGAGTGAACGATAGCGAAAACGAGAAAGAGATGATAGGTTTATATATGAATATCTATATTGATTAATTGTGAGAGAAACGTATCTGATGCATTATTGCCTTCCGTTATTGAGATAGAGAGAGAGAGAGGTGTCAAGTGTTCCCTCCAGTTTTATGGGATGGGTGGATTGGGTGTGGGGGGGGGGGGGGGGGGGGAGAGGGTGAAGGAGGGCGAGAGGGGGTGGTACACGTGGGGGAGCGGGGGGAGGTGGGGGTGGAGGATAAGAGGTATTGAGATGGGATAGGGGAGGGATAGGGGATGGATGGATGGATGGATGGATGGATGGATGGATGGATGGATGGATAATAGCTATAAAGAAACCATTAGGGGGGATGAGGTTAGGGGAAGTTACTAATATGCAGTACGTAGTAAAGAAAGTCTTTCTATTTTTCCATGGTATCACCACACACTCAGGATACACTCACCGGTCCCTTTCTATAATAGTTTTTCACAAATTTCGTTGACGGGATATGATTTCCGTATAAGACAGTATTTTCCCCTTCACTTTCACATTTAATATCCTTTACCGTATTCTCTATATCACTCACTGGCTCTTATTCCGTCTCTTGAGTGGCGTGAAGGTTGTCTGGCGATGTGGAACGAATGTGGAGAGGCGATGGTGGAGCTGGGCTGTGGGCGGTGGGAGGTAGGTGGTGGGTGGTGGAGTTGGGAGGGCAGGGTAGGGGAAGGGAGGGGAGGGGTGGGGTGAAGTGAGGGGAGGAGGGTGTATTGGGTGGTTGGTGACCGTTTTGTTTTATGGTTGTGGTCACTACCCTTAACGGTTCCCCTCGTATGCCAGGGCTTGACCAAGGGCGCCCTTCCCTTTCAAAGCAGGCTCACTGATAAATTTAGAGTTGAATTTAGCATTCTATTATATATTTATAGAATCACTTTCCTGTTATCAATGTCGAATGTCCTGGTCTTCGCCTTTCTGTTGATTATCTTCCCACCTCTCCCCTTCCACTCCTTCACTACTGTTGACTATAATCCTTGCGGGAGGTCACCAACACACGCCCTTCCTCTGCCAAGTCTGTACTACTACTATAAAAAAAAAAAAAAAACTAATACTTTTTTTTTTTTTTTTTTTTTTTTTTTTTTTTTTTTTTTTAATAAACCACTCAGCCTGTGCATCCCCTCTTTGGACCCTAAACCAGGTCAGAACAGTCATCAAAGCGTCCGACTTGGTAGTCATTCAGCTACTTACTATTCCGGGGTCAGCACTCAGACTCATCATCGTGGATTACTACTACTACATTGATTTTTATTTAATATTGTTCATACATTTTATTTTACAAGCATCAGATATTACTATTCAACAACATGCAACTTCAATCCAGTCTCCTTCCTATGCGACCCTCTGCCACTGCTGCCTCGTAGTCCACTTCTGCCACCGTCGCTGGTTGTGGTGCAGACAGTCTACTACTACTACTACTTCTACTTCTACTTACTTACTACTACTACTACTACTACTACTACTACTACTACTACTACTTCTACTACTACTACTACTTATACTTATACTTCTACTACTACTTACTTACTACTACTACTACTACTACTACTACTACTACTACTACTACAATAACATCAACATTTAGTACCATTTATCTGACCTGTAGCTGTGACATCGGTAATGATAAATTGTCGGATTTACTTATGATAGGATAGTTTACAGATGTGTTCTAGTAACAAAATAACTCAACATAAATTATTACCCAATATATTATACACTTGAAGTTTTAAGTGAAAATCGACAGTAAACTCTAAGGACTGTGCTCCCCATATTTCACAACGGTACATTCTCCCCAAGCTCCATTTTTCTCAACAAATTGCCGATACGGAAATAAATCTCTCCTCCCTTTTCACTGGCAACGTCTCGTAATTTTAAAACTAACTCGCACAAGAGCTTATTCAGGCAATATTCGATGAAAAAAAAATCTGACAAAATTTCGATACTTTCATGTATTGGTTTCGGCTACTAGACTAAAGGTATATTATTTTATTTGGCTGAATTCAATATGATCTGGCTTACGCTAAGCAATATTATTCAGCCCAGGAATTATTTTAGAAGTCAAAGAGGAAAAAAACTATTTTGGTGAACTAATTGACAACCACAGGTCCTTCCCAAACTGCATATAATTAGTCTATTGATGGCCAGGTCACCCAAGCCTTCGAATCCAGAAATTGCTAATGTCAATACAGGGGTGCTGCAAGGCCCTGACTAGCCTTCGGTGACTAAGCTTATGAATTTACTGAACACGCTTTATCACCGTTGTGTTCCGTCTCACTCAGACGCTAATGAGGACCTGCAATGTATATCTCTGTGGCCCAGCAGTATTCCAGGGTAAGTTTTATTGCTTATCTCACCTTTCTTATAACCATGTCATGTCAGAATAATGTTGAAAATGGCATCATCAGAATTGCCAAATAAGAAATAACGAATACTAGTGGTGGACAAACGACGGCGTGATTCACCTTTAACTGTATGTAAAAAAAAATGTCTTATACATTTTCTATTATAAAAACCCTGGGTGAAGGATAAAAGGTTATGGAAGAAAGAAACGGAAGGAAGGCTGCACCAACGATTATTATTATATCTGTATCCGGACTGGCACAATGACTGTGATTACGCCATTGTTGTTCACCCGTTCTTTGTTCCAGCTTTAACTCTGTCTCCGATCCACCCTGCGTTTGCTTCTGTGTCACTCTTTGTTCCCGTGCTTACGTTGTTTGCTTTCGTGATTTTATCCTTTGTTTCTCTGCTTCCTTTATTCCACCTCCTCTGCTGTGTTTGTGATTGTTTCGATGTTTCTGTTTGACTCTAAGAATGGTGACACAGGCGATCACATTTATCCTGGAATACTGCTGAGCCACAGAGGTTTATATCGTAGTGAGATGGAACACCAAAGGCCTAAAGCTTGTTCAGTACACTCCTTGGACTTTGTCACTGATGGCTAGTCAGGACCTCGCGCCACCCCCGTGTTTACATTGGCGGCATCCTCATTCGAAGGTTGGGATGACCTGATGACCCTTTCAACTAGTATCAGACCGTCAACCCCAGACGGGACTTCACAAAAGTCTGCTTATACCAGGTTCCTCTTTATACTGGTAGGTGAAGCAGAGGCAAAGAGTGTAAGGAGACTTTGCCAAATTGTCTCTTCCCGAGGGGGAATCAAACCCTGGTCCTATTGGCTGTTAATTTGCCTTGTATTTAATTTTATCTCTGCCACCTTTCGTCTTTCCATTTGGCCTACATTATTTTGCCTCCCCACGTTGATCATGGCATTTATTTACATACAAACTCCTTGGTAAGTTCCACTCTCTGCCTCCTTGTTAAATATTTTAGCCATGTTTGTTTGCTTCCATGTTCCAACTTCTGTCGTGCTTTACTAAATTCCTTTGTCCGTCCTCTTTCTCCTTGCGTATGTATTGTTCTATGCTTTAAACTCTGCCACAATAAATTCCTACCTCTGTCTCCTTGTTTTCATGCTTGTACTCATTTATTTGCTTCCATGATGTTAACTTTGCCTATTTTAAACCATCTTTCTTCTGCCCTGCCTTCCTGTTTTCAGTTTATTCATTTTATTTTCTGTTTGTTACACTTTCGTCTCTGCCTTCGTACATCTGTGATTTAATTACCTCTGTTTCGTTGCTCTCATGATTCCAGCCCTTTGCCTCAAGATTAAGTTATGTTTCCCCTCTCTTGAATTAACCCCTGTCACTCTCAAGTTTTATTTTCACTTCTGGTTTGTTTTTTCTATCACTGTTTCGTTTCTTCCATATTTTCATCCATACCACTACCGATACCAGTTTCCGCATTCGGACAAATTAGATTTTACCCACACAACTATACCACTTAAAATATTATATGGCTACCACACTACAAGACAGCATATGACTATCACCACACAACACCACCAATACTACTACTATTTGTAATATTTCATTAATCGATTTTAGGAGTAGAGTTGGTTGTTGGATAGAACATAATAATTACTACTAACAGCACCACGCCAACACCAGTACTCAACACCATGTAACTATTCTAACACCTCACACCACCATCATCTCACCACCATAACACACCATACCATCGATCACGCATCACACCACCACTATTACCATCACTACACCACTACTATTAACCCCACACCAACACCACTACACACCACAATAATCGCTACTACCACACCACAACACTCCATATAATTTCACCACCACCACCATTGCCATTACCATACTATTAACACCACACTAGCAGCACCACACTCCACAATAAACTACTACCACACCACCACCAGCTCACCATAACACACCATCACACTTCACTACCACCATTACCATCACCACACCACTACTATCAACACCGCACCAACAATACCACAATATAACTACTCCTACTACACCACCATCACCAACAACTCACCACCACCACCACCTCAAGTTCACCACAACACACCACATAACATCTACCACCATCAACCCCCCCCCCCCCCTCCACCACCACACCCAGCCACCATCACCACCAGCTCACCACAACCCACCATAGCATCGCCTACTACCACCACCACCACCACCACCACACCCAGCCACCATTAAGAGTTTCGATAACACCTCTGCCGCTTCATTTACATACCGGCTAATCTTCCACATCGTCCCAGGGAGACTAATTGCCCTGGTAACGACCCTAATCTCAGAACCATCCATGCCTGATTACCTCTGATGGCACGATTAAGGTATTTTAAGGTGGGGCGGGCTTTAAAACTGTTCATAGAGATGATGGCTTTTTCCTGGTTATCACTAGACGATTCTCTTCAGATTGCAAGATACACGACAGGAGTTTTGTAATCTGAGAATATTACAATTATAATATGGAGATTATGAAGGATTTGTGATGGTCGGTCGGAAGTTTGATATCGTATTTGTCCATTTTTAATAGTCGAATCCATTCCTGAGTTGAATAAAATCGTCTATGGTTAGGTTAGCCTAGATAAAATAAATATGGCATTGTCGTAATGAAGGAAAAAGACTCTCAGCTGAGAACCATCCATACCTGATTACCCTTGATAGCACGATTAAGGTATTTTAAGTGTGGGGAGGGAGGGGGGGGGGGGCTTAAACCTTTCAGAGAGATGACGACTTTTTTCTGGTTATCATTAGACGATTGTATTTATGGTACCGGATACAGGATCGTTTAAGGGGAGATATCTACTTGAGGGACTTTTTTCTTGACCCCTTTCTCTCTCATGTCTAGCCCCATTGCTTTTGAGATTTTAAGATGTTTGCCCCGTTAGTTTGGCGATTTTAAGAACTTTCACCCCATATTAAGACCTTTCGTGCAATTCAGGTGTCTATTTTGTCCTGGCGAGCGATAGCGAGCCTGTAATTTAAGAGGAATCGGCCTTCGGCCGGGACATTTTTCTACCGAAAAATTTACAAATTTATCTTGAAAGAGACTGGAGGGGGTGTAATTTTAAGGTTGATGGAGGTCTAGGGAACAAACTAAATACCTCCCCTTAATGGTTATAATTGTGCGATTTTATTCAGACTGCAAACTACTTTATTGGATATTGCGAATTTATTTAGAATACAGGGGAGTTTATTATATTAGACTAATTACAAATATCGAGCTTATGAAGGATAGTCGACGGTTATTTGTTGAAGCGCTTGTGCATTTTTTAATTGTAGAGGTCTTTCCTAAGCTAAATAGAATCGTACTAAAGGGATAACAACTGTAGTCTCAGGACCATCCATGCCTGCTGACTCCTGATGGGGCGATTACGGTCTTTATCCCTTGTTGAGCAGGCGACGTATTTTTCATTTTACTCTAGCTACATTTAGACGATTTTTTGCAGTTTAGGAAGGATCTGTGGTAGTAAAAATGGTGAGGTGAGATAGTTCGAAGCCTGTTAATTGCTGGAAACCCTTTTTAAGCTAAATAGAATCGTTTAATAGTAGCCAAACTAAAATTAATAGGATGTCACCGGTGCTGAATGGGTTAAGGTGAGACCCCATTCTCCCTCATGTTTAGCCCCATTAATTTTGAGATTTTAAGACGTTCGCCCCATTAAAAAAGGAAGGAATAACTCCTTACTGGAAATGTTACCATAGATAGCCACACACATATGACAGACAGACAGACAAATATATATATAGATAGATAGATAGATAGAGAGTGAGAGATAGATAGATAGATAGATATGGCTTGATTAATTGACACAGTATATGGCAGAACTTGTAATCGAATATAATTTTTCGAAATATGAACACAATCCGGCTTCAGGTCCATATGATCCAGCTCTGATTAAAAATATATATTTTCGGAAAAATATATACTGTATATGTGTCTAGTCGTCCAGTAAAATTGTGTTGAAATATCCGCGTCCTTGCCAAATGTGAAGTGTGTCACGGGAACAAACAAAATACTTAAAGGGAAGGTGGGTGGGGTAGGTTTGTTTCTGGACTCCTTTCTCCCTCATGTTTAGCCCCATTATGTTTGACATTTTAAGACGTTCGGTTCATTAGTTTGGAAAATTTAAAGAACTTTCACCCCGTTTTCTTGTCAATGTTAAGATCATTCGTGCCATTTAAGTGTCAATCTTTTCCTGGCGATCGATAGCTAGCTTGCAAATTTGGGAGGAACTGGCTGGCACATTGTTCTACCGAAAATTGTTTATATTTATCTCGAAGAGGGGCTTGGAGGTGTTATATATATATATATATATATATATATATATATATATATATATATATATATATATATACTGTGTATATATATATACAGTATATATATATACAGTATACATATATATATATATATATATATATATATATATATATATATATGTTAGTAAAGCCAGGTAATAAATTGTCTTTAATACATACGAGGTTGAAAGAAATGGCAATTTCTGCGTTGGAAATTTTATTATTCAAAGTTTCCAGGTCTCTGATGAGTTTTCGCTGGGTGGCAGGAAGTAGATGAAGGAGACGAGCAAAATTCATGGTGGTACAGGGTTACATAAATGTAAATGATGATACAGGATATACGACGCGTTTCACTGGACAACCAGCATTATCAAGTAAGGATGGAATGATATAAAAGGTAAACAGGAAGGGTATATATAGAGGGTGGAGGATCAGAGGAGGCGAAAATCAGGGGGCAAAAGTCTACTATTGGTGGAGGGGTATTCTAGGAAAGAGAAAGGGAGAACCGCTTCACGCATGCGCACTGGATGCGGGATGATGGTCGGTTGGTGGGGTCGAAGCTGATTGGCTGCGTGTCGAGGGGCGTGGCCTAAGTTGTGTGGCGCCTGCGGAAGACGAAGCTGAAGGAGGTAGCGCGGGGGGCTGCGTCAAGGGCACCGGGGGGGCGAGGGGGGGTGTTAGGTCCTGTAGGAAAGTGTCTTTTGGCAGAAGGAAGGATCTGAAGGTCCAGAGTTTGGTTGTTGATGTTGGGATGTAAGGCTTGGATATATAAAGCTTCGAGTATAGGTAATCTCCTTGGGTCACTTTCTTTATCGAGTATGGTGGTGTGTTTCTCTAACTCGTTGCGTGTGAGGTGAGGGTGGTTAGGGGTGAGATAGTGGTCTTTGATGGCTCCAGCCTGAAGGTGAAGAGTTAGCCGACGTGAAAGACGAGTCTGCGTCATACCAATATAGGAATGAGATCCACAGTCCTCATAATTACAGGTTGTTGGTAAATGACGTGATCGTCGGTCATCGGCTCTTTATCTTGGTGGAGGCTGGTTTGTTGCGGAGACCTCGTTCTCCGCAACAAACCAGCCTCCACCAAGATAAAGAGCCCGATGACCGACGATCACGTCATTTACCAACATACCTGTAATTATGAGGACTGTGGACCTCATTCCTATATTGGTATGACGCAGACTCGTCTTTCACGTCGGCTAACTCTTCACCTTCAGGCTGGAGCCATCAAAGACCACTATCTCACCCCTAACCACCCTCACCTCACACGCAACGAGTTAGAGAAACACACCACCATACTCGATAAAGAAAGTGACCCAAGGAGATTACCTATACTCGAAGCTTTATATATCCAAGCCTTACATCCCAACATCAACAACCAAACTCTGGACCTTCAGATCCTTCCTTCTGCCAAAAGGCACTTTCCTACAGGACCTAACACCCCCCCTCGCCCCTCGGTGCCCTTGACGCAGCCCCCCGCGCTACCTCCTTCAGCTTCGTCTTCCGAAGGCGCCACACAACTTAGGCCACGCCCCTCGACACGCAGCCAATCAGCTTCGACCCCACCAACCGACCACCATCCCGCATCCAGTGCGCATGCGTGAAGCGGTTCTCCCTTTCTCTTTCCTAGAATACCCCTCCTCCAATAGTAGACTTTTGCCCCCTGATTTTCGCCTCCTCTGATCCTCCACCCTCTATATATACCCTTCCTGTTTACCTTTTATATCATTCCATCCTTACTTGATAATGCTGGTTGTCCAGTGAAACGCGTTGTATATCCTGTATCATCATTTACATTTATGTAACCCTGTACCACCATGAATTTTGCTCATCTCCTTCATCTACTTCCTGCCACCCAGCGAAAACTAATCAGAGACCTGGAAACTTTGAATAATAAAATTTCCAACGCAGAAATTGCCATTTCTTTCAACCTCGTATGTATTAAAGAGAATATATATATATATATATATATATATATATATATATATATATATATATATATATATATATAGTATATATATATATTTACTGTATATACAGTATATATATAGTGTCGACGTTTATATGCAGAAAACTGCTATGCTTCTGCTTCATGTAAATAGTTTGTTTTTGTAAATTACGTCTTATTACATTTGTTTTTAAATCAAGTCGCAAGTGGGTTATTTTGAGCATTAACTATAGCCTATTATCCTTAATGTTTTCAGTCCTCTCCTAACTCTCATTAGTCTCTCATTGTCAATATTTATAGCATATCATCATCATTATTCTCAGTCCAACCCTTTATATTATTGTTACATTCATCGTCAGCATTATTATCCAATCATTAATAATGCAATCATTCTTTTCCATCCTAGTATTTGTATTACCATATTCAATAGTCAGACATATCATTATCGTCAATATTATCAGTTTCATCCATTCTATTGTATTTTATTGTTGTCAACATTAACAAGAGTATAATATATAATATAATCGTTCCTATGTCTATACTATAATTATTTAATTCTTAAAATGTATATCATTTGTATGGACAATTACGAATACCATATTATCATTAATATTATCTCTTATATCCTTATATTTACTATTATCTTATTGTCAGCATCATTATTACATCATCATTAACATCCCGACTCAGCACAACACCTGGTCACAGCTCCATGCATCCTCAGAGAAGAGAAAATTGAAAAAATCCATCAACCATTAAACAAATCCTGATACATTTCCCCTCCTCAGAAAACAACCATTTGTTTTTTTAAGGTCACAGAAGCCTTCCCGAAATTATCCAAAAACCACCCTTATCCCCCTTGTTTATAAGAACGATTTTGCTTTGGAATTTTGGTGGATTTTATGACGTTGTGCATCGGGGATTTTGTATGAAATTATTTGGGAGGGACGAAGCCAGGTGGAAAATTATGGATTCGGGGTTCATGGGGCTTGTCTTTTAATATATACAGAAGGAAATGAAACTGAATGTTGATGTAAGGGTGGTGGTGGGGTGGGAAGGAGAGGGGTGGGGTTTAGGGGAGGGGATGGGTGGGGTGGGGTGGGGTTTAGGGGAGGGTTTTAGGGGAAGGGAGGGGATAGGCGAAAGGGGAAGGGAGAGAAGGAAAGGGAGGGAGGTGAGGTGAGGTTAGAAATAATGAGTACAGGATTAGGAAGAAACATGAAAAAAGGAAAGAGAGGATAAAGCAGGGAAGGAGAATTAAGACAATAATATGGGAAGACGAAAGGTGCACAATCATAGGGGAGAATGTAAGATCAGATTAAATTAGCTGAGGGCTGACGAGAGAAAGACAGCTAAGGTGAAAAAAGAGGAGATAAGAAGAAAGATGCGTTAACGAGAGGCAGAACAGATTTGGTGAAAAAGGAAAGAAGGATTGGGAGAAGAGGGAAGAGAAAAGGAAATGAAACAGAGAAGGGTGAAACTAGGAAGAGGAGAACAAGTGAAGAGGGGAAATGGGTGGGGTGGAATGGGGGCGAGGAAGGGTAGAAAAGGGAGAGGGAAGAGTAAATAGATTGACATGAGGGTGATAAGTGAGGGGAGATTAGAGAGGGGGGGGGGGACAGGTGAACAGGTGAAGATGGTCGATGGGAGGGAGGAGGTCATTGAGGGAAAAGGACCAATAGGAGGTAGATAGGAGAGAGAGAGAGAGATCATGAGCAAAACAGAGTGAGAGCTAGGAAGGAGGGGGGGGCGGGGGGGGTTAGAGGGACAGGAAAGGAAAAAATCGATATCGTTGTTTTCGAAATAAAGGACATAGGGAAAAAAAATAAGAGATAGAGGAAATTATTCAAATATTATATGATCTAACCCAGAATATATTAATCATTATGTAATATATATAAGATACTAAATTTTAAAACCTTTATTTGTTAATAATAGGCCTACAGTAGTTTTCAGTTTTGTAGATTACTGCATCAGTGAAGTCATGCACCTTTAGACAAATTAACTTCGTGGAATTTCATAATAACTAATAAGCAAGAAAAAGAGAGCCTGGAGAAATACTTGAAATTTAGCAAGAGGAAATGAGAAAGAAGAATTTGCCGCCAATTCATGCACTTAATTATTTTCTCACATTTAGACAAGATTCTCCCACACACCCACAGCCTTCCCACATTCAGACTAGATTCACCCACACACATAGCCTACCCCCATTCAGATCAGATTCTCCCACACAAACAGCCCTTCCCAAATTCAGACTAGATTTACCCACACACATTACCTTGATTTGTGGTCTTAAGAAGCGTTATTTGTAGCTTAGGGGACAAACAAAAAATAGATTTCTCGCAAATGGTAAAACCCCTCAAAATCCTCAATAATAATGATACTGTATAACCAAAACACCATACTAAATCTCCAGACGTCGTACGGGCCAGCCAAACCTATATATAAGCGATTACAATATTGGGGTAGAGTGACTCCATTGTATGTGTGTGTGTGTGTGTGTGTGTGTGTGTGTGTGTAGGGGGGGGGGGGAGAATAAGAAGAAAGGCAACTGAGAACTGAGAGGGAAGGGAGGGAGGAAGAGGATACGGAAGGGAAGGAAGGAGAAGGGAAATTGAGAGAGAGAGAGAATGGCATTTTGGGAAAATCAAATTAAAGGGAGAACATGAATGGAGGTGGAAAGAGACATGAAAATAAAAATAAATCATTGAAAAAAGGAAGGGAAGGTGTGAGGGATGAGTGAAAAAAGAAAATGTGAATAAATTATCAATAAATAAATAAAGTGGGAAAATATGTATGAAGGGAATATGAGGCAATCTATCCTCTTCCCACTACTACACTAATACCCTAATAAAAAGATTATTGTAGAGTGATGGATATTAGGCCTAGGTGGAGAGAGAGAGAGTGTGTGTGTGTGTGTGTGTGTGTGTGTGTTTATAGAGCTAGTAGATATAGTAAAAAGTTGCTGCGAGACAATAAAATATATAACCATTAATATGCAAAACTATATAGATGAATTATTATGTTCCTTCCAACAACCAACTATACTCCTAAAATCGATTAATGAAATTTACAAACACATGTGGCAGTCCGTGGATTCGAACCCAGGATGCTCACACCGAAAATCAACACCTTATGCAATAAAAGAGAGAGAGAGAGAGAGAGAGAGAGAGAGAGAGAGAGAGAGAGAGAGAGATAGAGAGAGAGAGAAAAATAGGGGGGAGGAGGTCATGGGAAGGGTCATAGGTCAGGGGGTGTTGAGGTCAGAATAAGAATAAAGAGGGAGATATGATAGCAATAGAGAAATAGAGAGAATGTGGAAGTGGGATGAAGATACCCTATAATAACAGAGATCAGTCAACCTCCGACATATTGATACCACTGGTGTCATTAGTCTCTCTTTACACTCAAATAAATCCATAACCATATTGAATATTCAGCAATACTGGAATAGGTTATATATTTTGGTCACTGGATCTAAATATTACACAATTACAAATATAATATCATCCTTTTGTTTATCAATTACGGCACCACAATAGCGTCCAAAGAAGGAGATGGTCTGTCTCTCTTATTACAGAATCTCCAGAGAGAGAGAGAGAGAGAGAGAGACAGAGTTGAAATAAAATAGGTCAGAGAGGGAGTGAGGTAAAATTAGAAGCAGGGAGGCCGGGGAGTGGGGAGGGAGGGAAAGAGGGGAGATCAGAGGGAGGAGGGAAGCGAACATGGAGAGGAACAAGCATTGCAAAACAAAGAATATCTCTGTTGCACCTTACCCCCACCAACCCCAAACACTCACACGCCACCCAGGACACCCTAAACCCTCCTCCTCCCTCCTTCAATGTCTGTACACAAGATTGAGATTAAAGGAATGAGCTCAAATTAATCTTATGAGCAGTCACATGAGCTCAAGTGGACGATTTTGGACGAGCGGCCAAAATAGTCCAGGAGAATGAGTTAGTTTGAGCGGTCGAATATGAACTACCACCAAATGGAACCAACATACGAAATCCACTCCAATAAAAATTTGTTAAATTCTCCCAGAAAACTCATTCATATCCAGTCCAACAGCAACAACTAGCTAAGGCACCAGTAGACCTTCCGCTCACTTACGCGACGCTGGTAAAGAGGAGAGAGGTCACGAGGGAACTAAGATCAGAGAGAGAGAGAGAGAGAGAGAGAGAGAAGGGGGGAGAGAGGGAGGGAGGGCTGGAGGAGAATGGCGCCAGACGTGGGCGTTAAAGGGAGGAATCTGGCGCCGAGAGAAGGGAGGGAGGGAGGGAGTAAAAACCGAAGAAGAGAAGGTGGTAGGGGAGGATATTGGAGGAGGAACTGGAGAGGTACGATGATGTAAGGAAGACAAGAGGAGAGGAATGGTGGAATTAGGTGGGGATAAAGATAAGATCAATATAGATGTTATGAAGAATTGGAATGAGATTGATATGGAGGAAGAGCAGAGAGAGCAGAACCGAGGATGTGGGATATTAAAGTCAGAAGAGGAGAAGCATGATGTAAAGCGGATATAGGAAATTAGAAGGATAGGAATGATGGAAGGAAAAAGAGAGTAAGGTAGGAGGATGCTAGACAAAATAAAATGGTCTGGGAAAGAAGTGGACTCAGAAAGACTGGATAACAAATTAGGAATAAACAAAAGTGAATAAATGGGAGTATATTAAAAGGAAAGGAAATACAGACATAGAATGGAAAATAAAGGAGGTCGATAGAAAGAAAGAAAACAAGTAGCATAAAAAAGAAAATAACAAATAAAGTGGAATTATATTTATGGAGAGAATGCATAAGCACATTAAAGAAAACGGGAGGGACAGTATTAACCAACTAAAAATAGAGGGACATTGTGATTGGTTGAGATAGCAATAGAGAGAGAAGCCTCACCCAGACAAGCAAACGCAGAGAGAGAGAGAGAGAGAGAGAGAGAGAGAGAGGGGGAGGGGGAGGGGGGGGGGGGGGCACAACCGAGATCGATCGATGAAAGCCAGTGTTATCGAACCCAAAACATGAGACAGAATAAGAGCCACAGAAGGACGTCACAGAGGAGACATAAGATTGAATAAGAAAAAAGGAAAGTACAATAGATAGGTTTAACATAGGTTTAATATAACATTATTGGTAGGCCTGAAATCGTGACCCCCAACCTCTCTAACTCAAAAGGGGCTAGAAAAAGTGAGATGTAGATTTCCACACCTGTTCCCTGGCTTAAGGGGAGATGGTTCACTTTTTGGGTGATTTTTGCATGTAATCATTATTTTTCTAGTTTCCTCCCTAGACCTCCATCAAATTAAAAAAAACATCCATTAGATCCCCCTTCTAGATTAATTTGTACATTTTTCGGTAGAAAAATTTCCCGGCCAAAGGCCGGTTCTTCCAACATTATAGGCTCACTATCGTTCGCCAGGGAAAAAATCGACACCTAAATAGCATGAAAGGTCTAAATATTGACGAAGAAATGGGGCGAAAGGTCTTAAAATCGACTAACTAATGGGGCAAACATCTTAAAATCTGAAAACTAATGGGGCTAAACATGAGGGAAAAAGTGGTCCAGAAAAGCGGCCCATCCCCCCTTAAGTGGTAGACATTTTAGCTGGATTACTCTAGTCGTTTATGAGTTATAGAGGTTAGTGGTCAAGATTTTTGGCCTACCTATAATGAATGGACTATAGTACCGGTATATCTATCTTTCTCTCTATTATTTCTATGTATAGCTGTCTACCATAATTCATTCTATGTGGTTTTGAGAACATTTCTGACATATTTTTAGAGTGTTTAATAATACTGAAGGACCCTTGATTATGTGTTCTATCTTGTTATCCTCCAAAACATAGATGATTGATCACTCTCATAAAGCCCCAGGCCTAGATTGGATTAAGGTCAGTCATCATGTAGAAATCGAGAAATTAGTTCAACAACGTCTATAATTGTTTTGCCTTACTTATTATTCGTAAGGCACAAGCTCCAGACTATTCTTATATTTATTAAGTTGGTCATGATAATTCGAAATTCGTCGAGGTTATTGTTCAAGATTATGCAAAGTAGAAATAAAAGTGACGTACATTTATGACTAACTTTTGTTTAGTGTGCCCGCCTCTAATAAAGAATTGACCACTTGCGAGTTTGTGGCTAGTAGTAAGTTGGAACCATATAAATCGATATTCAGCAGATATACAACAATTATATGAGACTGTGATGGATCAAAAGTTTGATGAATTTGGCATTATGCAATTATATACGCACAAACATCGTATTCTAATTTATATTTCTGTTACATATCAATGTCTACAGCTCCAACTTCCATGTAGCCCAAAGCTCGCAAGTGGCCAAGAGGCGGTTTGTCCCTCTTCCTTATTCGGGAAATGTCAAATGTGCAACAGGTACTCTTGAACTAGATACTGTTGCTGGCATGGTGGGGTAGGTGGGGGAGCTTCAGAGCTACAGTTGCCTAGACCGTCTAGATGTCAACTAGGTTCAGATGTTGTGGAGAACTGGCTGTATTTTTTGTAATGTGTATAAAATGTATATATTAGGTATGACATTATTGGATTTGTGTTTACATTTCTAATGATCCAGTCCTTGCTTTAAATAACAAGCTAGAGCCCCATCCCCCGTCATCGTAAATATATTTCGCTGGTTTTCCCTTGTAATATTTTCCTTGTAATATTTTAGTGAGGGTATAATTATATTATAATCCTTCTCTCTACTCCCTTCTTTCCTCTTCAGATTCTCTTCTCGATTATCTTACACCCTTGTCTACCATTGTCAGTTCTTCCAAATCTCCCCCCTTCCCTCTCATACCATAATCCCCTCACAACTGGTTTGTGTTATAGCTATATTGTCCAGTTTTCTCGTGCATTCGCTGTTCCATTTGCTTTCCCTTTTGTCCATTTATATACCTTTTTTGGCAATCTCTCTTCTCCCTTATCTTGTAATTTCCTTTTGCTTTCCCGATTCTTTCCCGAAACGTCCACTATCCAATTTCCCACCTGATCGCCTCATGTGCCACATATTTATTTGCCCCCAATCCCGTTCTCCCAATTGTGTTCTGTATTATCTCCATTTTCTTTGTTTCCCCTTCTTTGCATCCCACTGCTTCTAGCTCATACATAATTCCCGCAACCCCCAATCCCCGCCATAATATACACTGTCTATGTTCGAATCCTTGCTACACTCCAGAGTCTCCCATGCCACTGCTGTATTTTCCCAATCTCTCCATGTTTACATTGGCGACATCTGGATTCGCAGGCTTGGGTTACCTGGCTTGGGTACCCTTCCAATTAGTACGAGACCTTTGGATTCGAAGGCTGGGGTGACCTGAACTACTATTACCAGAACCGCCATACCCAGAGGGGACTTCACAACAATCCGCTTATACCAGGTTCCTATTTATACTTCTATGTAAAACAGAATCACAGAGTATAAAGAAATTTGCCCAATTATCTCCTCCCGAGGGTGAATCGAACCCCGATCCTCTTGGCTGTGAAGCAACCACGGTAACTAATACACCATGGGACACCCATGAACCAAGCAAGTTGCTTGGTTCAGGGCCACATACCGTATTATGAAGTACTACATTACTCCCTTTCTCCCCTTGGTGACGAATGGAATTAACAGAAATTGAATTCCCAAAGCTGGAAATGTGTAAGAGGCTAATTGGAAAGCAAATGCTCTACCACTTCTAGGTTAGCTATAAGAAAAAGCAATATATTAACAGAAAGATTCAAATCATTTCCCCCAACCTCCACACATCATACTGCCTAAGAGTGGCCTCAGCATTATCCTCAACAAAGTGAACCAATAAACCAACGTTCCCTCCCATAAATGTTTGGGTTCCACATCTCAGCGGTCATGAACTGAACCACACTCACTATAATAGTAGCATCAGAGCAGAGGCAAACAATGTCCTGGGGATTCCTACGCAGGAATCTCACAAGTTTAGCGGGAACATCAACATTCTAGCATTTTAAATGGTTGGTCAGCCACACTTTTAATATCGGAACATCATATGGTATCCACACACTTACAAAAATATCAATTAACTAGAGGCCATATAAAACAAAGAGCAAGATGGATTAGATATGATTATAAACACACTACATCTGTCACTTTGCTCAAACAAGACACTAGACTACACCCACTTGCGACATGAAGACAAATACACACCCAACAAATGCTATATATAATCACTCACAACTTAGTAGAAATAGACGAAGATATATATAGGCTACATATTTACACCCTACACTCACGATTTACGAGACGCAGCCACAACCTAAAATACCACACATATCAGGCAAGCACAGACATATTAAGGCATATATTTTCCCCGCAGCAGCATCCAAGAGAGGAATCGCCTACCATATCATATAGCATAGTTAATAGTCCCTCTCTTGATTATTTTAAAAATAGGATCACCAGCCATTATCTGATTATTCCTAATCCTTCTCCTGATCCAGTTCCTAATCCGTAATTACCCTGCACTACCCTCGCACATTATGCAGCCCGAGATCGTCCCTCTGCGGGTCCCACAATGTAAACGTAAATGGTTAATGGAGCCATAGAAATATAATAGTTCTCCCTAATAATAGCCATATTCTAATTTTCTATTATGCTTGTAAGTACATAAGAAAACGGTTTTCAGTGGTAGACTATTATTTTATAATGCCTATCGTACTTCATACCGTATAATTATATTATCATGAACTAATTATCTCACTCATCTATTTTAGCTATGGCTTAGGAACCTGCAGAGAACAACTCGCTGGAAGCATGCTATGTCGGGGTTGTACATAGTTAAGAGTTAATAGGAATAGGAATATTTAGACCTAGACTTGGGAGTATGTTTGGTAATCCTCTCTTGAAAATCACTGTATCAACTTATTAAGTTGAACTATTATCTATCATGGAAGATGATCCCACTCTTGGATACTACCAACCAATACGGGTACTTGGTAAAACTTTAGAAATTTATGAAAATAGAAGTAGAAGTGGCAAGATGCAAATTTAAATTAGTTAGGCCTACTCCTATCATTTTCTCTGACGCACTATCTTTATAGAAAATTGTATTTAATGGATAACTAAATAAAATACGGACAATCCGCACTTTCACTGAAAAGATAAAGTATTTTGAATATTTAGTTAATTTCATTATGGTACTGAAGGAAGGGTGTTCCTGATCAGCATGATGTGTGAGTGTATAGGGATAAAATATATAGAACAAAAATACGTACCCTTAGACAACCCCCATCATCGTCAGTAGTAATAATATAGCTTATATTCTGTAGTATTTATTTACTATTTATATACTGGGTCGATGCAGGAATGAACGAAAACGAGTCCTTTTCCACGCATGATATATCTTATATCTCAAATCAGGGGGCTGAGGTCAGTGGGATTTCAATCAGTTAATTTGCCTCAGTTCAATCAGTGATCATTTGTACTCGATCACGGACAAATGAGGTGAAACAAATTGAATCAATTATATTTTACTTGTGCGTGGTATGATAATGATTTGGAAATTTGAGTGCTTAGATATTTTTTATTGTGTACGATCATGCCAAACAATTATTGTTCAATGTATGGTTTTTTTTCTGGGCCGCAGCAGTCGAGTGGTAAGCATGCTTAAGTGTGAATCTGCTTGACCTGGGTTCGATCCCAGCCCAGGCGGACATTTAGTGGGTGTTATAGTACGTCCTAGCATGTTTCACATGCTTGCACCCAGTCGGGGGACACCTCGACGACATATGCAGACTAATAACCAGAACACACATAACAAAGCCACTCCAACAGCTTCCTCCCTCTCCATCACCCCTTCTCCCCTCTCTACACTCTTCAGAAAAATAGGAACAATTAGAATATAGAAACGAGGTGCCGTTGTAAAGGCTTATCCCTCAATACCTTCACCTGACCTGACCTGACCTGACCCCCTTCTTCCGCATGTTTAGCCCCATTAGTTTTCAGATAATAAGATATTCGTCCCCATTAGTTTGGTGATTTTATGACTTTTCGCCCCGTTTCTATCCATTTTCAAACCTTTTGTGCCATGTGGGTGTCGATTTTTTCCTGGCGTGTGATAGCGTGTCTGAAATTTAGAAGGACCTAGCCTTCGGCCGAGACATATATCTACCGAAAAATATACACATTTATCTCAAAGGGGGGAAATTTGGGGTATTATATTGAGCTTGACGTCTCTCTCTCTCTCTCTCTCTCTCTCTCTCTCTCTCTCTCTCTCTCTCTCTCTCTCTCTCTCTCTCTCTCTCTCTCTCTCTCTCTCTCTCTCTCTCTCTCTCTCTCTCTCTCTCTCTCTCTCTCTCTCTCTCTCTCTCTCTCTTTAACGTTCACACAAATTATCCTCATGTGTTTTGGCGAACAATTGATTATGAATATATTTTGACCTAACTCAACCAATAGTGTTAATTTAGACCGAGTTATGTTGAGACTGTAGGTTTGGTTGAAATGAACTACTACATGAAATGGCTTGACAGTATCTGGTGCAATGTCTTGGGGGTTATAATGATATTGTGTTTAATGTTACTGAGGGTTTTGATTCATCCCGCTATTTTAGAGCATTGTCTTATTTGTTTGCCCCCTAGACTAAGAAAAACGACTCCCCAGGCCCCCTTCAAGCTTTAAAAAAATAAAAAATAAATAAAAAACAGAATTAAAAAAACGCCTCCCAGACCTCCTTCAAGCTAAATATCTACATTTTTCGATAGTAAAAATCCCCGTCAAAGAAAAATTTCTCCCAAATTGCTGGATCGCTATCGCTCGCCCAGAAAAAAATTGACACCTGAATGGGGCGAGGCGTCTTATAATCGTCAAACTAATGAGGCGCAACGTCTTAAAATCGCCAAACTAATGGTGTGAAATCATAAGCAAGTCATATGATTAGTCAGTGTTCGTATCGTTCACACTTTCAGCATACGATGACGCATGTCTTCATATTATTAGGGCTCTTTTCTAGATAATTATATGTTCTTTAAGAAGGATCTTTAGGAATCTAAGTCAAAGCCAACTCACTTATGCCTCTGACTCCCACAGATCCTTCCTCGGCCGAATAAAATCGTCCAATGATATCCAGAATAATAATAAAATAAAATTAAATATAATATAATGCGTCATAATCCTCAAGGCTTTAGTTAGTCAGGAGGCATCTCATTTAGTCAGGAGGTATCACAGCTAGTCAAGAGGCACCTCAGTTATTCAGGAGGTATCTCAGTTAGTCAGGAGGTATCTCAAGTTAGCCAGGAGGTATCTTAGTTATTCAGGAGGTATCTCAGTTAGTCAGGAGGTATCTCAGTTAATCAGGAGGTATCTTAGTTATTCAGGAGGTATCTCAGTTAGTCAGGAGGTATCTCAGTTAGTTAGTCAGGAGGTATCTCAGTTAGTCAAGAGGTATGTCAGTTAGTCAGGAGGTATCTCAGTTAGTCAGGAGGTATCCCAGTTAGTTAATCAAATTGTACCTTCAATACTGGTGTGGCAGCTTATGAGGTAATAGTGTGAAATTATTGCGTCATCTAAGTTAATCTATCTTCAGTCTACTGTAGCTTCCGATACCAGTACAAAGGATTCCAACAATGTTGCCGCAAGAATGTAGACTATTGAAAATTGACGATACCCCCTTCAGTCGGAGATCGTGGTCTGCGGTCAGTCCGTCAGTCAGAAATTAGTCAGTCAGTTGTCTGTCAATTCGTGAGCGATGTGATGATTGGGTAGTCAGAAGACACATCAGTTGGTTTGCCAAGGATGTGTTTATGAGAAGGGGTTCAGGATAGTTAGTCACCGCTTATCAGTTCGACAGTATGCAAATTACACACACATACTCTATATACTGTAGATGTTTTGTATTATTATTTATTCCCAACTCTCTCAAGACATAGGACTCTGCATACCCTGTACAGTTGATTCAGTTGTTGAGCGTGCGAGCATTCTTGTGGTCTAGAAGAGATTTTCTACCAGCTCAATGTGAGTCTGACCTCCCATTAGCACAGAAGCCACATGTCCAATATATTTCGTCCGATTCGTTTGATTGATGGTTAGATATAGACCAAAGTGACCATCCAATATCGTGCCAGGGCCAATTATTGTAATTTTATATCCTTATATTGTTTCTACCTGTTGATCTTGGATGGCCTCCTTACGCAAATGTAGAATTCTATTATAGCACCTTAGCCTTATTTCAAGACATATATAAAATTATTCGAGCACAATATCCCCAATTACTCATTAAATCGTCAACCACAACAAACGTTCAGGTGAAACGTTAGTTTTTATTATTATGTAATTGAAGCCAATGCAGCCCTATGAACCATGTGTTTAGCACAAGCTGAAATTTATATTAGTAAGCAGATCGAATAGCTTGCATGTTTCTATTGTAAGTGTATTACTTATTTTAAATTCAATTACATATACCGCTACTTGAAGTTTAGTGAAGAATCATGACAATTCCGACTGTATTCAGGATGCTTCAATTCAGAGTACATCTAATTTTATTGGGTAACTTAATTAAGCCTCTTTTCCAATGGCATGGTCAGTGATTAACTTTTAAGTTAATACTCGACCTACGACTTCTTAAATATATTGTAAGTCATATATTTCCATCTTGAAATCAAGGTCCATAGATATGTTGTATCTATGGACCTTGCTTTAAATGTCCTTTGCTTAGTTTACGTATTATTCGTGTAGAGGTCAGTTTTGATATCTGTAAAATACAGAATTATAACAAAGTTATAAAATATTAATGGTTACAAACAGGTGTTCAGCTAAGCTTAATCATCATTTTAAGTATTGAGAAACGATCAAGATCGAGGGATGATTGGTAAATAATTACACATGATGGCAATATTATTACTGAATTATGGTACGAAATAGAAATATGCTTCTACGTTTGCTCTCTCTCTCTCTCTCTCTCTCTCTCTCTCTCTCTCTCTCTCTCTCTCTCTCTCTCTCTCTCTCTCTCTCTCTCTCTCTCTCTCTCTCTCTCTCTCTCTCTCTCTCTCTCTCTCTCTCTCTCCACTATGAAAGCTTTGTTCTAGCAGCATTGACTATCTACCATTTAAAGGTCACCGTTTCCTGTTTATCATACCTTGTATTCCTACGTCTGGCCAATGATATAACGATTATCTCCTTTGGCTTTGCAAGGAGAGAGAGAGAGATCTTGTCTTTTATTCCTACGCATGGTCAATTAAATAATGATTATCTCCTTTAAGTTTGCAAGAACAGAGAGAGAGAGAGAGAGAGAGAGAGAGAGAGAGAGACGAACAGACAGGGCCTTTGTCAATGTTCAGAGGGTTATACGTATTACCCTTCTGGTTAACCCCTTCTGTACCGGAGGCGTCCTTTTAACATTATTATGGCTACTATCAGACGATTTTATTCAGTTTCGAAAGGGCCTCCAGCAACTAACAGGCTTCGAACTATCACACTATTCACTTTTTACTGTCACAGATTCTTCTTAAACTGCACAAAATCGTCTGAATATCGCTAGAATATATTTAAAAAGACGTTGCCGGTACAGAAGAGGCTGAAGCAGTGGGTGCTGGGGCTATCTTTTCCTTTTTCGCTCCTTTAAAAAGAGCATTGCAACGTCCCAAAGCTGCTCGTCGGTGCAGCTTTTTCTTTAGTAATATAAGGGGACTTCACTCTAACATCAATTCTGTACACCAATTTCTTCAAGCAGAATCCCCTACTCTCCTTTTTTTGACAGAGACTCAAGTAACATCCACATCTGACTCGTCTAGATTTAATTTTCCAGGTTATCAACTGCTCCAAAATTTCAGACCTAAAGGAGGTGTATGTTGCTTTGCAAAATCTGAAATTGCCCTGGAGGAGGTTACTAGTTTCAATTGTCCCTATTTTGATTATTCTATATACAAATTAATTTCTGCTGGTAAATTTAAATACATATGTTGCATCTACCGTTCCCCAAATACTCCTCCAGAGCAAAGTCTTTTTGATTCTCTGTCCTCACAACTCAGCGTCCTCAACTTAAATGCTTCTTCTGAAATCACTGTGTTGGGTGATTTTAATGTCCATAATGTTGAATGGCTCACTCATTCAGCCAGGACTGATGATGCTGGTCTTGAATGTGAGCTATTTGCAGACTCATTTAATCTCACTCAACTAGTCAACCAACCCACCCGTGTACCAGATAATCCTAATCATAATTCCCACCTACTGGACTTATTTTTAACAACCAATTCAGAAAATTATGATGTTACAGTGAGGTCCCTGCTTGGATCTTCTGATCACTGTCTGATACAGGCCACCTGTCTATCACCTACCACACCTTCCCACTCTGAACCTGTTTTGGTGACTAAATGGCATTACGATAGGGCAGACTGGGAGGGTCTTCAAGGTTTCTTTATTGATATTCCCTGGACCTCTTTCTTTTCTAATGATGCACACTCCACCTTGAGCCACATACAAGATTTTGTAAAAATTGGAATGGAAACTTTTATTCCTCATCAAAAGTACAGTAAAAGATCTAATTCACCTAAATGGTTTGACCATAATTGTGCTAGAGTAACTGAACAAAAAGCAATAGCCTACAATGCATACACAAGATCAAAAACACATGAAGCCTTTAATTACTTTAGAAACATCAGAAATCATGCCAAAACTGTATTAAACCTAACTAAATCAAACTTTCTCCACAAGCAGGCAAATAAACTTCTAAATAATCCAAATGATAACAAAATATTTTGGTCTACTCTTAACTCATTCAAATCCAACTTCACTACTGCTTCATCCATTCCACCATTAAAATATCCGACTGGCAATCTTGTAAGTGACCCACGAGGTAAAGCTAACCTTCTTGCGGATATTTTCTCCACCAACTCAACCTTAGATGAAATAAATCAAGATGTCCCTGTACTTAATTTTAATTCGCCTGAAATTCCCTCACTTAAGATCCACACCAAACATGTCAAAACTATTTTGAAGAATCTCTCAGTAGATAAGGCTCCTGGTCCAGATGAAATTCCTCCAATAGTACTTAAGAATTGCTCCTTGGTGCTCGCTCCTGTATTGGCAAAACATTTCCGTCTGTGTACTCATACCTCATGCTTCCCAGTACCCTGGAAAGAAGCAAACATTCATCCAGTTCCTAAAAAAGGTGCCTCTTCAGATCCATCAAACTACAGACCAATAGCTATAACTTCCACTCTTGGTAAAGTCTTTGAAATTATATTAAATAATCACATAATTAAGCATCTTGAGAATAATAAATTAATCAGTGATAGGCAATATGGTTTTAGACGATGTCGATCAACTGCAGACATTCTTTGCCTTCTTACGCATCAAATCAACCAAGCTACAGACCAACATGGTGAAACACATACAATAGCACTGGATATATCAAAGGCATTTGATAGAGTCTGGCATCAATCCTTATTGTCGAAGATGTCACACTACGGCCTTGCATCATTAGTTCCACTAATTTCTTCTTATCTTCATACCAGAAAAATATGTGTAATGGTAGATGGCCTTTATTCTCAATTTCACTCAATAAATGCTGGTGTTCCCCAGGGATCAGTTTTGGCCCCAATTCTGTTCCTCATTCATATCAATGATCTCATATCTACCACTCATAATCCAATACATTCCTACGCAGATGACTCAACACTCCACAGTTCCTTCACATTTACCAATTCTTTCACCCAACCCGATCTTATAAATTCAAAAATGAACACTGCAATTTCTCTGAACCAGGACCTTTCTAGAATTAATGGATGGGGACAAAAGAATCTAGTTTCCTTTAATGCACAGAAAACCAAGTACATTCAATTTTCTAACCGACAGAATCTCACTGACTCCCATATATTTTTTAATGATGTAAATATTCCCACTTCCCCTAGTATTGACATTCTCGGTGTAACATTAACTACTAACTTGAGCTGGACACATTATGTTAGAAGCATTGCTAAGAATGCCTCTAAAAAACTGGGACTCCTGTACAGAGTTCGAGAATTCTTCACTGACGAGCAGTTGGCCGTAATATATAAAAAGTCATGTGCGTTCTCAGATGGATTACTGTTCACCTCTGTGGAGTGGAAGTGGAGTGGTTGCATTGAGGCAGTTGGACAAAATTCAAAATAAAGCTATTAGATTAATCAATAACCCTGCAATCACACAGGACCTTCCTACATTATCCATACAAAGAAACGTTGCATCCCTTGCATTATTCTACAGATATTTTCACAGCAATTGTTCCGAGGAACTTGCTTCAATTGTGCCGCCTCTTCACATCTTTCCCCGTAGAACTAGGGCAGCTGAGAGCGCCCATGAATTTACACTTTCTCCTCCACAATGCAGAACTTCTGCTTATCAGAATTCATTTATCCCCAGAGCTACTACTCTTTGGAATTCACTTCCCTCGAATTGCTTTCCACAAACTTACAATCTACAAATGTTTAAATTCAGTTGTTACAAACATTTTATGAATGGAGGATGTCTTTAGGCACATGGACCTTTTTGTTTTATCTGTGTTTTTCCTTCCTCCGTTCATTGTCTCTTTAAAAAAAAAAAAAAAAAAAAATGCGTGATGCTTAGTAACCCCTACTGTACCAGCGGCGTCTTTTTATTATATTCTCGCAACTATTAGAGGATTTTATTAAGCTTAGGGAGGACCTCTTACCCTTATATGACTACAGACTATCTCAATTAATAATTTTAGCTACCACAGATCCCTCGTAAGCTTCGTGAAATCGTCGAAATGAAGCTGAAATCAAATAAAAACAACTCGTCACTGATACAGTAAGGGTTTTAGTATACACCGAAGATGATGATGAGGTTGGAGCACTCACTGGGATTATCTCTGTTGCATGCCCCCAGCGAGATAAATGATGCAAGAGAGAGATAATTGATGCGAGATAAATGATGCAAGAGAGAGAGAATTGATGCGAGATAAATGATGCAAGAGAGAGAATTGATGCGAGATAAATTATGCAAGAGAGAGAATTTATGCGAGATAAATGATGCAAGAGAGAGAATTGATGCGAGATGAATGATGCAAGAGAAAGAATTGATGCGAGATAAATTATGCAAGAGAGAGAATTTATGCGAGATAAATGATGCAAGAGATAATTGATGGGAGATGAATGATGTAAGAGAGACAATTGATGCGAGATAAATGATGCAAGAGAGAATTGATGCGAGATAAATGATGCAAGAGAGACAATTGATACGAAATAAATGATGCAAAAGAGACAATTGATGCGAGATAAATGATGCAAGAGAGAGAATTGATGACTAAGCAACTGGACTTGATCATTCACCTTTGTCACTCTCGACACACACTCATTATCCTGGACAACCTCAAAATATTTACTGGTATTGGTGGCTTGGTTTGGGCCGTCTATTCATACTCAATGCCTATGTTAACCCATTCAGTACCGGTGACATACTTTTAATTCTAGTTTGGCTACTATTAGACAATTGTATTCAGCTTAAAAAGGGCCTCGAGCACGTAACACTCTTCGAACGATCTCGCTTAACCCTATCTACTACCACAGATCCTTCTTAAACCACACAAAATCGTCTGAATGTAGCTAGAATCAAACTTTAAAACACTCCGCCGGTACCGCAGGGGTTAACTTTGAAGTAAATAAGGACCTGGGGTTAGTGGAAATGTGTGGCGTCCCATCTGGATTAACTCCTGGAAGAACATGACGCATTTTAACAGTGTATTTTGTATATCATTAGATTATATTTATTATATACAGCTTAGGAAGAATCTGTGGGAGTTTGAAAGGTAAAGACTATCTCAATTAAACCCCTGACTTCCATATACACTTCCTAATCTGAATAAAATCGTCTAATAATAGCCACAAAGCATGAAAGAAGTGCGTCTAAGATCCTCAAAGGGTTAATAGTTTGTAGAAAAATAATCCCAGCACTAGTTAATTCCTTGGAGGAGGAAGAACTGGTCTAAGATCATTGAATTATAATAGATATTGACGGAACGAGTCAGATCCACCCCCTTGGTAGGGTACTATCTGTCTTTCCTTTCACTTAAACAGTAGGCTACCATAGCGCGGTTGGGAATATGAACATGATTAGATTAATATCCAGTATTCGAGAATGGATAATTAGTCGTAGGCGTGTGCATAAAGGCCGCGTCATACAGAGGTCGACCGCGACCCGACAGTAACCCGAAGGCAATGACTTGCAAAAAAATTTGCGGTTCGAGTGTATTCGGCCCGATAATCGGGCGACATCGGGTATGATTCTGGTATGTTCGAGTCGTTCTAGTCATGCTCTGGTCATCACCCGAATGTTCGGGTGAATCGGCCAAAAGTTAGTGTATGCGTTAACTTTTGGAAAATCCTCGAGTGCGTTCGGGTAAAAAAAACGTTACAAAATCCTCGAGTCACCTTCGATTTACATTCGAGTCGTATTCGGCTTACATTCTACCATATTCTGATCGCATTCGACCTATTCGGGTCACTTTCGAGTCAAAACATTTAACCCGATTCATACCAGAATTGATCGAACCTAAGTGGACTTAGACCCGATGATGTAGACCGTAACCCGAATTAGACTCGATGCTCAGTGGAAAATTCCTACATAAACTTGTTCGAAAGTCAACTGTTACTCGATGCTGACCCGAATTTCAGGATGATGACTGGATGGATACCCGAATACTACTAGAAAATGACTCGATGCATGTCCGACATTTCTAATTAGACTCGATGATTACTCGATCGTGATCCGAACGACTAGAATGTAAGTCGAAGGCTAGTCGAAGCCAAGTCGAATCAAACCCGAACGCGAGCCGATGGGCGGAACCACGTGAATATACCACCATCAGATGCTGACCCGTTCGCTCCAACGTCAACGTACATAAATTTTCCCAGGTGATCGACTATTGCCAGGAGCACAATGGAGTGGTAGTGCTTGTAATTGTAGTACAAGGATCCGCAGTTGCTTGGAGGCTGTATGGCAATGTGCTTCCCATCAATTGCCCCAATGGTGTGTCCGAAGTTCCACCTATCCTTGAAGCCCTTGGCGACCTCCTTCCAACCTTCAGGTGTTGATGGGCACACTATTTGCTCCTCCATGTATTCCTGTATGATTGCCTCACACGTCTCCCGCACTGCCAGTGATATCGTGTTGGCACCTACACGGAAGTTCAGTGCCATGCTCTTATAGGCCTCGCCAGTGGCCAAAAAGCGTAGTGTCATGGCAACTCGCAGTCCGGGCTCCAGGGGCTTCTTCCAGTTGGTCTCGTCCTTCTTGATCCTGGGTGTGACACGTTCGACATATTAAACAGCTCCTCGTCCATACGCAGAAAGTATTTATAGGTAACCACGTCAGTTATAGGGGAGGTGTGGTGGAGTGGTCTTGCCACTGGCCTGGTAATCCAAAGGTCCCGGGTTCAAATCCCGATGTATCAATGGGAAGATATTATTGGGATGGAATTTGTGCTGTACCTGGTATCAGTGCATTACCACAAGCCCACCGAAACGTCAATAAAATACCCTCATTGTTCCCTGATTAAATAGCACTGTATGAATATTCCCATATTCAAAATATGCTATAGGGGTGCAATGCCTGGTGAGTTATCTGCTCAACAGGTGGCGTTGTGTGTGTGTAAGTGTGAGAGTCCGAGTGTAGGGGGTGAGACATTGAAGCACGGGAACGAGATGGCTTCAGAGATGGGGTCGTTTCGGGCCATGAGTGAGCACCGTGCCTCATGTGAAGGCAAGATGCCAGGTGCTCGTTGTACTCTACGTGCTTCACATGTCTCACTCCCTAGACTGGAACAAGACCTCACGGGCTTCACTGTTCATTGTAAAGCGGTGAATGTTAAGGCTCTCAGCCTATGCCCGAGAGGAAGTAAGTTGGAATATAGAAAAAAAAAAAAAAAAAAAAAAGTTTCCTGGAGTTTCTTCAGCAACTGGTGGTAGTGTCCGTGTGTCTCTCGCTGTGCCACCCATGGCTTGACGCTGCAGCTTCGGGGTTTCCTTGGTCGTCGTGGCCGTCGAGGTTGAGCACGTTGGGGTTCACGTTCTTTGTCCCTGATGGCGCGGGCAGTAATCTGATATCTGAGGTTGGCATTAACTATCTCCTGCCTTAAGATTGCCAACTCCAATGCCTCGTCATCCATCTCTTCTGGTCGTGATGGGTCCGGGAGGTTGCTTTCCTGTGACATGTTGCTGTGTTGGGTGCACTGTACAAATGAAGTTTGTGTGAGCACACCCTCTTTATATAGTGGGGTGATGCATAACCTCATAATCGTGTCATAATCGACTTATTCTAGTCACGTTCGACTTACATTCTGGTTTCATTCCGGTTGGGTTCCTGACTTCGGGTGGGGTTCGGTTTTCATTCGGTTTTAAGTCGGTTTACTTCGGGTGTGATTCGGTTTTAACTCGGGTTGGTATCGGCTACTCGGGTCACCGTCGATTAGCTTTCGACTCATGGTCGATTCAATTCCGTTCAACTTCTGGTTAGTTTCGAGTAATATACGGGATAACATCGACTCGTATTCGAGACGCATTCGAGTCCCTCGGGTAGCATTCGAATTGCTTTCTAGTCATAGTCGGGGTACGAGTCTCATTCGGGGACTTCGAGTGAATTCGGGTGAAAAGTGCAAGTCATTGCCTTCGGGTTACTGTCGGGTCGCGGTCGACCTCTGTATGCCGCGGCCTTTAACCTTTAACCGTCCTGGTGGTGTAATGGTTAAGGTGGCAAAAATCTGTGTGTGATAACCCAGGTTCGAATCCCGGTGGATCATATATACTTCAATTAATTTCATTGGGGGTGTTTGGTGTTGTGGTGAAATTAATAAAATAAAGATTATTAGTAGGTTCAAGGATATTTCGTCGAGAGGCCGGTCTATATGATCTGTGCCCCATGAATATGCTTTCCTCTCACTTAAACAGTAGGCTACCATAGCGCGGTTGGGAATATGAACATGATTAGATTAATATCCAGTATTCGAGAATGGATAATAAGTCGTAGGCGTGTGCATAAACCTTTAACCGTCCTGGTGGTGTAATGGTTAAGGTGGCAAAAATCTGTGTGTGATAACCCAGGTTCGAATCCCGGTGGATCATATATACTTTAATTAATTTCATTGGGGGTGTTTGGTGTTGTGGTGAAATTAATAAAATAAAGATTTGTAGGAACAAGGGCTACTGCATGTGTGACCACAACAAACTGACATGGATTATAAAACGGATATGTGGCATATCAATAATTGCATGGTCTATAGGCAAGAAAAGTTACTATTTCGTCTTATGGTTCACTCTCTGAAGTTAACACTGATTATGTGGTGATATCGGTATAAATATAAAAAATAAATATATATGTATAAAAAAAAAAGTAAATATAATTTTAAAATCCATCAAATATTAAATATAACAAAAAAAGCAAATGAAACCTAAATGAAAGGAAACACGCTTCCGCTGGAGAAAGTAAGTTGATGAATCATGCTTGGAGTTACATATAATAGGAAGTGTTGCAGCTTGGTGACATAACCAGTTAGAGAATGAGTGACGCCACGCGCTGCCACAGATATTAGCCCCTAGGGCCTAGGATTGATTGATAGATTGATTGATCGTTTACAGTAAATAACATCATATCGGTACCTAAGAATTACTATCTTGAATTCAGAGTGGGTTCATATCCTGTTTTTATAACGATTACATAATGAGAGAGAGAGTACAAAGGAGTACAAAGGAAATCAAGCAACAACAGATTTAGTGACCCTTCTAGGCTGCTTGTCCTCCAAAACACTGAGGATCAAGTGTCCAAACAGTGGTTTAGAGTGGGTAAGGGAACATTGGAAAGGGAACTACTGCCCTAAGTTAGTAGGGGACATATGGGTTAGTAACTGAGGGGAGGATAAAGTTATTCATTTACAAACGCAGTCAGTCGCGGGTTTGATGCGAGATATTTGTCTAGGCGGAATTTAAATGAATCAACGGTGCTGCAGTCTATAACGTCTCGGGGAAGCCCATTCCACAAGTTGACAACTCGATTGAAGAAGAAATTCTTAGATTCGTGCGAGTTAAAAGATTTACCAATAATTTTGCAACCGTTTCCCCGCGTGTAATTAGATTGGTCGATAGTGAAGTACTTACTACAGTTCATATTGTCGATGCCTTTGATGATTTTGAACACTTGAATTAAGTCGCCTCTTAATCTGCGCTGGGTTAAAGGAAATAGATTTAATTCTCTAAGACGCTCTTCGTATGGTTTGTTCTTTAGACTAGGTATCATTTTGGTAACTCTACGTTGAACTCGTTCTAGCTTGTTTATATCTTTTTGGTAATAAGGGCACCAGGATTGAACGCAGTATTCCAGAAGAGGGCGGACTAAGGAATTGTAAAGGGTTAGGATAACTTCTTTGGATTTATGCTCAAATGACCTGCCTATAAAGCCAATTATTTTGTTTGCCTTCTTAACAACTTCTGAACATTGTTGACTCGGTTTTAGGTTACTCGATATTGTTACTCCCAGATCAGTTTCTCTGTTTACATTCTTAAGCTGAGTGCCATTCATCGAATAGTTTCTTTTTCACTTAGGTATCCGACATGTAGCACTTTACATTTATCCGCATTGAAACTCATTTGCCAAATTTGGGCCCAACATGACAATTTATCTAGATTGTGTTGCATATCGTCAACTTGTTCTTTTGAGAGTACGCTATTTGCAATTTTTGTATCGTCAGCAAATTTTGAGATTGTGCAGGTGAGACCCTCATCTATGTCGTTGATGTAAATTAGAAAGAGAATTGGTCCTAGTACCGATCCCTGGGGTACCCCGCTACTTACATTGGTCCATTTAGATGCCTTACCGTTTATGACTACCCTTTGCTTTCTGTTTCTGAGCCAATTTTCTATCCATTTCAACACACTGTCTTGTATTCCATGCGCTTTTAGTTTTAGCAGTAAACGTTTGTGGGGAACTTTGTCAAAGGCCTTTTGAAAATCAAGGTATATAATATCTACAGCTTTACTCTCATCGTAGAGGTTGAGGATATCGTGGAAGAAGTCTAAGAGGTTTGTTAAACAGGAACGTTTTTTTACGAAAGCCGTGTTGAGTATCTTTAAGTATGTTATTTTCCTCTAAGTGATTTACGAGTCTGTCTCGTATGACCGTTTCTAGCATTTTACATACAACTGAGGTTAAGCTAATTGGACGATAGTTACTGGGTAGGGATTTGCTGCCTTTTTTGAATATCGGTGTTACGTTGGCTAGCTTCCACTGATCAGGCATAGTTCCAGACTGCAAGGATTTATTGAATAGTAATGTCAGTGGTTTGGAGAGCTCATTCTTAGCTTCCTTTAGAACTCTAGGCGAGATTGTATCAGGTCCTGGCGTTTTATTTACCTTGAGTTTATCTAAACAATTCAATACTTCTCTCTCTGTAACGGTGATATTGCTTAGAACATCTGAATTATCAATCTGAATCGGCGATGGTGTAGGGATATCACTGAGGTCTTCTGTTGTAAAAACTGATGCAAAGAAGGTATTGAGGGCATTACTCATTTGGACTTCGTCTTTGGTGTATTCTCCTTTTTCATCGACTAACGGTCCAACAGTTGAAGTAACTACTTTTTTCTTTCTGATATAACTATAGAATTCTTTCGGGTTTGTTTTACTTTGATTCGCAATATGTAACTCTAAGGTCTTTTTACTTTGCTTAATTAACTTTTTGGCTTTGCGTCGTAGCTCTACAAATTTCACCCGTTCTTCGTCATTTTGTGAGGATTTTAATCTATCATTAGCAAATTTTTTAGCAAGCAGGCAGTTTGAAATATCTTTATTCCACCATTTGGGCTTATTATTATGGCCTGGACGCCGTATTTTCGATGGTATGCAGTCTTGCACTGCTTTTAGGTAAGTGGTTTCGAATAACTTCCAAGAGAGAGAGAGAGAGAGGGTGTGTGTGTGAGAGTGAGAGTGAGAGAGAAACAGAGCAAGAGTGTGAGTGTGTGTCAGAGAGTGAACAAATAAAGACAATTCATTACCATGTTGAATACTCCAGCTAAGTAGTAACTGTAGCACAAAGACTAGACGTGTGGGATGTGGGTGTCATTCATCCCATTATGAACCAAGATATTGGAACTGAGTGTTAATTAATGAAAGAGAATTTGAAATCTCCTAGGTTTTACAAGCTAACAATGTGTGCTGTCTTGTTTCGTTCATTAAATAGTAGGGTTTCACATTGGGAAGGCTTAAGAATACGGCTGTAAGACCCACAAAAAAACTTTCCCAAAGCGTGACACAACATCCGGTACAGTCGGCCTAATAAGTGATCTCGACACCAAGTATATTTTGATTAATAATTGGTATCAGCAATATCTAAAACTTGATTTATTCGTTTCGGGTGAGATATACAAACATGTTCCTACTCTTATCAACTCTATTCAACATCCGACAGACATTAAAACAGTACGGAGCTAGCCAAACGTAATGACAGCTGAGACATGACTTATTAGCGCCACTGTACCTCACGCCATGGGTACACGTCAACCAAGATCCATGTTCTGTGACGTCATCATCATCATCATCTCCGACGCCTTGCTTCCCCCTGGGAAACCCCCACTAGAGGATGGCCATGACAGAAACGTCTCCAAGCTACTTTGTCAAGACATGCCTCCTTTGCCCGTGCCACAATGCCCCTTCCACTACGTGGAAGTTTTTCTTCAATATATTTTTCCACTTTCTTTTCCCATACCATAGGTGGTCTTCCACTACTAGCGGTTCCACTCACCTGACTCCCATATATCTTTCTTGGCATTCTGTCTTCATGCATTCTCTGAACATGACCATACCACCTCAAAGTACTTCTCTTTATCCACTCAACCACACCTGTGACGTATTCCCTATAACGTCACTGGTTTACCAGTTATATTGTGTTTTGTCTTTTGTGTTTGTCAGTTCAAGCTTTTATTCGTGATTTCCTTGTTAAATGTTAATAGTACAACAGGTGGAATTAACCCATGCATTACCGGTGATATTTTGTTACTATAATTTAGCAACTATTGGACGATTTTATTCAGCTTAGGAGGACGTCTACCAAGGCTACAAACTATCTCAATTAGTCCTTTTAGCTACCATATACCCTTCCTAACTTCATAAAATCTTCTAAAAGTAGTTGAAATAAAATACAAATGACGTCACCGGTACGGAAATGGTTAATACTTTCTTGGGTAGGTTGCTAACTTGTCATCGAGCTACACCTGCCTAATTTCATAAACGTTAAGGGTAGATTTCCACTTGAGGATGTTTTTTTATGGACTCCTTTCTCCCTCATATTTAACCCCATTGCTTTTGAGATTTTAAGACGTTCGCCCCATTAGTTTGGCGATTTTAAGAACATTCGGCCCATTTCTGTCAATTTTAAGACCTTTCGTGCCATTTAGGTGTCGATTTTCTCCTGGTGAGCTTATAGCGAGCCTGTAATTTAAGAGGAACCGGCCTTCGGTCGGAATAATATTCTACCGAAAAATGTACAAAGCTATCTTGAAAGGGGATCTAGGGTGTGTAACTTTAAGCTTGATGGAGGTCTAGGGAACAAACTAAAAATCTCCCCTTAATACAATAATATTTTACTCGGCTTGGCAAAAATCAAGATTAATCAAGGAGCCAAAGACGAAATCAACTGCCCATATAACTCTGACTGATCCTTCCTAAGTTGCATAAAATCGACTGTAGGTAGCTAAAAATTGGCGTCATCTGATTGAAAGGATTAATAAACAGCAATATTTTGTTTTACCAAGGATACAGACGTTTCGCAGGAATTCCACCCAACTTATGAAAAACATGTAAAAGTAATGGGGAAAATTAAGATAGACTGTCATCATTTAATTCCTAAAGGTATTGTCTAAGTATTATCGCTTGTCAGTATAATTAACTAAGTAAAGAAACCACCGACGGGCTGAATGGGTTCAAACATTCCCATCCTACGAGATAAGTTTTTGATAGTTAGGCTACAGTACTTAGTCAACAGGTTCAAAACTACCTTCAGTGTAAATTGATGAAAGTAGCTCATTCGCACGCGTTAGTTACAATTAGTAAGCAAATTAGTTATAAATACTCGCGGTCCCAACAACAAAATATATTAATAGATTGAATATAAGAATGTACGGTATTTAGGTTCATTCCTTAACCCCTTCTGTACCAGCGACGTCCTTTTTATTCTATTCTTGCTTTATTTAGACTAATTTGTGCAGTATAACCGTTTCACTACCGGGGATGTCTTTTGTTTTATTTCAGCTATACTTCAGCTGTTTTATGCAACTTAGGATGGATCTGTGGTACTTAAAAGGGTTGATTCAGACCCTCTGTAGCCTTTTAATTGCTACACATCCGTCCTAAGCTGAATGAAATCGTCTAATAACTACCAGCATATAATGAAAAGGACGTCACCGGTACTGAATTGGTTAAGAAGTATTTGTGGTTAATAAATAGGGATAAGTGAGATAGTACGAAGCCTGTTAGTTGGTGGAGGCTCTTTTGAAACTGAATAAAAACGTCTAACAGTAGTATAGCCAGAATAATGTTAAATTACGTCACCAGTATAGAAGGGGTTTACCCATTCAGTACCGGTGACATCCTTTTCATTATATTCTGGCAACTATTTAGACGGTTTAATTCAGTTTAGGAAGGATGTCTACCCATTAAACGATTACAGACTATCTCAACCATTTTAGCTATCATATACCCTGCCTAAGCTTCATAAAATCTTCGAAATGTAGCTGAAATAAAATAAAAAAAAATACGTCGCCAGTACAGAAGGGGTTAATGTATTGCTAATATTATGACAAGATCTAAATATTTGCATTACACTTAGGAAAGGCCTCTCGTAGATAAATGTTATTTCAGTGCAATGTCGTCCTTGTAATTGTTTTCTTTCTATCATTAGATGGTTTACTACATTTTAGAAGGAACATTGGGAGTCAGAGGAGTAATGGAAATTTACCCCTTTCATTCCTAAATACCCATCCTAAGTTGAATAAAATCGTCTTATGGTAGCTAAAATTAACTTAATTGGCGCCGTTCTAGCGTTCAGGGTGTAAAGAAAAAAAGATAAAACATCATACTTCAAGTTGCTTGGTAGTCACGGAAGTCCTCTCTATTAAGATGACAAGATGGATAGCCCATCACTTTTGACTCTGAAAAATTCAACGTACTTGTTGCACTTTTCTTCAGTCTACCCACTGAGAACACATGTATCTTACTTCCCCAACCAACTAAACTCCTCAATATTTTTCCTCGGATGTTTATCCTTATACAGTACAGTATATGATTTATGAATACAATTTTCTTTTCATTAAACGTTAGAATAAGTTTTCTTATTCATGCATATATAAATGCATTTATAAACCAGATGATATACTAATAGACATACTGGCGTAATGAAAACAATGCGAGCAGGTCCACGATTTGTTACAATTGTAGGCTACGCTACTGTACCAGCACATGATCGATTCCATGACTCGTACCACTAATGCGACGTAGTAAAGTTAATGTATTCTGATGGAATCGATGAGTTTGATAGCGTGTGTTTGTATTTGCACACCGCCATTGTACAGATATTCTTAACACATGTTGCATATATTGATATGCAACAAAGGCTAACGTGGAGTAGGATAAATTACATGATTCAAGGTTGTTTCGAGTACATACAGCTAATAGACGACATAATCAACGAATGAGAAATAAGAGAACTGTTCGCATCAATCTTGAAGTGCAGATGATAGAGAATTGTGAGGCGAAGTTTCGACACAAAATTGGAAACAAATATAAATATAAGTGCACTAGGCAACTTTTAGGTCGCTGTCCTGGGCGGCCCCTTTAGCTATTTCTGGCCTGCCGGCCGCAAGATTAACGTAATATTCACGGATATTATTACTTTACACGTATAGTTTGGCTTCAGCTATCTTTATTAAACTAAATCCAATAGGTAGAGAATATTCATGACAGTTAATACTAGCACAAATTTCGTGCAACCCTAAAAACGTTGACACACCCTATCAGTCGCCCGAGCATGATCCGTTTGGAGTCCATCATCATGCATATGTTTCCGAGCTTTGGAGAGCTGCTTGCATCCAACAACAGTCCATTGCAAGGGATTTTATGAACCCAAAGAGCTATTTTGTCCGTTCAAGCATACAAGGAGTGTGCTGTAAGTAGCCATTTTCTGCCCCGAGACCCAGAGCTCGCACCCCCCGCCCCCCTCTAAGCTCTACCTCTAGTCCTCTACTCCTGTAGTCTTGAGCGGAAGGTCGTGAGGGTCAGACGTGTTGGTGCTCTGTCTAGTGTTGGATTTAAGTGCATCTATCAAAACAAACCGCAGCCATGGGGGTCTGTTGTTACAATTTCCTCAAGTACATGGTTATGATCTTCAACCTCATATATATGGTGAGTGTGCCGTTTTAAAGTTTCAGTGGTGAATTGTGTTGGAGAATGCGTGATGGTTTTTGTTCTTGGCGGGGCGACTAGAAGCGCCCCGCACTACGCATTGGCGAGGCGGGACTCAAAATGCCGTCTGAATTTGGCCACACCCGATCTCTTTCCCTCATTTCCGATCTTTATCTCCGAGTGATTTGTAGATCCAAAGCATTGAACTACTCGAAAATAAGTTCATACTTCAATTGCATGACTTGGATTTCTATTAATTGCTTCGGATTTCGTCGAAAACATGGAGATGTTTTCGCGAGCAGGAGGGTGGGGTTGGGATATGAGCGACGCGGCTGTTAGTTTCAGAGGTCCTCGTGTTTTTAATTCCGAATGTTTTTTTAACCTTTAAATGATCATGTTCTTTGGCCAGGTACTAACTAGGATAGGACAGGTGCAAGCTATGGTGAACCTGGCTTTAGCCCCAGCGTGTAAGCAAGCTGATTAAAGGTCACATTGACATTTTAAAGCTGTGCTCGTAGGGACAGGCCTGTAGGAGAGAGAAAGAGAGAGCATAAAGAGTGGGATGATGAATGGAGAGGTACGAGGTAGAGAGGTGCTTTACCTGAAATTGAGTGCTTGTGTGCACAGAATAGAGTGAAAATGGGGAGGGGGGTGGATGATGATATAGCCGAAGACAAGAGAAGGGGAAAATATAGACTAACGAGTAGGATGGCGAGTGGATAGGTAAGGTGGGAGAGCCATTGTTACTGCATGTACTTCTAGACCGAGATAATGTGTTGTGTGTACATATAACAGGATGGCATGGGGATAGGCAAGAGAAATACAGAACAACGATGAGAGAGATAGTAAAGAATCACAAATAAGAATGGGATGGTTAGTGGAAAAGTAGAGAGGGAGAGCTATTGTACCCGAATGACAATAAGTGTGTGCATATAATAGGATTAAAATGTGTTGCCTAGAGACTAGAGTCTAAGGAGGATGGATGCGATAAGAAGATAAGAGGGGTGAAAGAGAGAAGAGTGAGTGGGATTGAGGATGGAAGGGGGGGGGTGGTTAGGAAAGAATGGGCGGTGGATAGGCTAGTAAGTGAAAAAAGGCTAGGGGTATTACGCTATAACAGTGGTCCCATTAGTAGGCTATACTATCATCAACCTTTACAACATTTAAGATGGCCAGGAAATGATGACAATGATCTAGAAGGCTTACTCTCTTATACCGTCCTGTAAATTGGTAGGCCTACTACAGTACCGGTATATAAATTGGGATATTTACCGTGTCTTTATAGGCCTAGGTAACATAATCTTAACTCTTCAACCCTTGCAGTGTTCATGGCTTCATGCTCTAGCGAACATTAGACGATAGGCCTAGTTATTAAGATTCGTAAAGGCCTGTGAGTAAATTTGATACCGTAGCTGCTAGAGACCCTTTAATATGTAAGAAATCGCCAAGCGCTAGCAAAATAGAATACATTTAAAGAAAACGCCATGTTTCTGTAAGGATAAATAGCCTATTTATTTTCTGCAATCAATTAGCTCCGACCAACCTAGCCCACGGTTATCATAATGATTACAAATTATATCCTGAACCTGAAGTATCTTCATCCTCAGTTTCCTTTCAGTTATTGCACTCTAATCTTTCAGATTAAGAATATTCTCTCTCTCTCATATATATATATATATATATATATATATATATATATATATATATATATATATATATATATATATATATTATATATATATATATATTATATATATATATATTATATATATATATATATATATACAGTAGGCCCATATATAGAGGGAGAGAGAGAATGAGAGATAGATAGTAGGCTATAGATAGAATATTATTTAAAAACTATAATACAAATATATACCGGTACCTGTATGTGGTTTTATTATACCGTATGTTGTTATATAATTTACATATATGCAAAATTGCAATCATAAATACAAATATATTAGGTTACATACACATAGGCCTAGTTCACATTCACAATGAAAAGTGAGAGATCCAAGATTTGATTTTAGTAATTACACTACATATATACTGTATATACACCGGTGTATATATATATATATACCGGGTATATATATATATATATATATATATATATATATATATATATATATATACAGTATATATATATATGAGACATACAAGTAACAATTTGTGTTCTGTCAAATGCCTGGACAACTCATTGACAACCATGGGGTAAAAATTTAGGGCCTGCTCGATTTGAGTTTTAAGTACCCGGTACAGTAATTTATACCGGTATTTGTTTATATTTTGTATTTATGTTTTAATTTTTTTGTCTTTCATATGCTTTGGTTTTACTTACAAAGGACCATCGCATTTTAGTTATTACCCATTATCCAGGAGTCTTCAATAATCATAACACACGCCCCCCATTAGTGGGGAGGGATCTGATGATGGTTGCCGTGGGATACAAAATAAGTTGAAGGGGACTCTGTCCCCCTCAACCCCCCCATGACTTATTGAAGTCCGCATCTATTTTTACAGTAATAATTACTTATTGAAATCCGCACCTATTTTTACAGTAGGGGGGCCTAAATAAGCGTTTTGGTACTTATTACCGAAACTACCACTAATTATTTCTCAATATTTGAAGGCTATTATAGAAAAAGGATGTTGCAAAGATTATATTAAAATGTGTTTCAACCTCCGGAGATACATTTTGTTTCACATGCTTGCACCCAGTCTGGGGACATCCTGACGACGTATACTGTACAGACTAAACACACATAACAAAGCCACTCCAACACCCCTTCTCCCCTCTCAACACTTCTCTGAGCTAGTGCCTGTATAGAATCGTAAGATTCAGAGTCTTAAAGATTCCAGGACGAGCTCAATAACGGTGGATCCCCAGATTGGCCATGGTGATTGCACCTACAAAAGTTACAAAATTATATAAAGTACTGTAAAAAAAAAAAAAATATCCCTATTGACAGCAGTGAAACTCTTATCAAGCCCCCTACTGTTAAAATATATGCTGATTTCAATAAGTCATGGGGGGGGGGGGCAGTGAAACTCTTATCAAGCCCCCTACTGTTAAAATATATGCTGATTTCAATAAGTCATGGGGGGGGGGGGGGGCAAAGCCCCCCTCAACCCATCCTATATCCAAAGGCTAAACAAATTTTATATATACTCTGAAAATTACCCACATCCGAGTGTTTTAAGATCGTTGAATAATGGGAGAAATAACATTTTCCGGGGATTGTAACTAGTTTCAACTACTGTATAATGATGAAAACTACCTAAACCCAAAAAGAAAAACCATGAGAAAATTAGTGGTAGTTTCGGTTGTATTTTCCTTACCGGTATATACAAGTTATGAAGGATGATAGGATCTCTGGGAATACAAGTGGCAACAAACAATTTCAACTCGAGCTAATCCAACTTCATTCTAAACTGAATAATATCGTCTAATAATACCGGCACCGGTAGTCTAACCATACCGGGTATGGGTTAGGTACGGTATTTAGTCTTGCGTACGGTAATACAATCTTCCATAGCCATAGGCGCTTGATCGAAGCCTCGCATAGGGAGTTTAAGGGGAATAACCTTATGGGGGCATCATATTTCCATGACAAAGATTTCTCTCTCTCTCTCTCTCTCTCTCTCTCTCTCTCTCTCTCTCTCTCTCTCTCTCTCTCTCTCTCTCTCTCTCTCTCTCTCTCTCCTCTCTCTCTGTCTCTCTCTCTCTCTCTCTCTCTCTCTCTCTCTCTCTCTCGTAAAAAACATACACGGTAGCCGTACACTTTATCAGGGTCCAGAGAATATAATTATATTCTCTGGACCTTGCACTTTATAACAAATTAGATGTTTAGTACTGGTATATTCGTACCGTATGCAAAACGCAGATAATATAGACCCCTCTCATTCCACCATTAGTCGATTATGAAACGTTTGTCCACATTCATTTGCGCCCACTGCGATTTTATGCATGAACGTTATTAACAAGAAAATAGTGTGATTGACTTGCGTGAAAAAAAAATTGTTATCACAGTTAATTGATCATATGCAACTTCACTTCTAACTCAAACACACTATCTATGTTTCCTTCCTTGCATAAAATCACAGAGCGGATTCAAATTCATGTGAACAATTGTACTTAGAATGGTCAGTACGGTATTGGTAATGGTAGTAAATGTGTTTTTATAATGACGATCATCTTAGTAGGGTTGGAGCGCGGCCGTCTTTATCCCAATAGAATATTAGATAGATAATAATGATGGCTGTCGTTGGATCATGTTGTGAGAATGAATGTAGGTTCTTACAGTAGTAGGTCGTCTGAGGGTTTAATGTACTTAGATAGTTATAAACAGGTTTTTTGCGTTCAGGTGGAAGGGTACGGTATAGGAATAACAGAATGATTTTTTACATAGTTGGTGTATTAAGTGTTTCTAAATGTTTTATGATAATATTTTACTAACTGAAGAATAGTTAAATTGCTTGTTATAGAGCTAAGGGAAAATGGGCCACATTTTGTGTGAGCAAATATAGAGCGAAGTAAAAATGTAGCTACCGGTACATTTGTTTTAGATACGGTAATATAACGTGAAGGAAAAGTAGGTTACATTATTATGAGGATATACAACGAACGAAATAATTACAGGCACAACTATTCAAGAAAATAAAACGCTAAAGAACAAGCTACTTCAGTCTGGAATTGCTCTTCTTGCGTAAAGGAAAGCCACTTAAACGATCGTAATATGGGAAGTTACGAGTCATGCTGGGAAATGCTTGCCTCACCAACCTCGAAAAGGGCCTTTATTTTATTTTTGTGTAACAGGTAGCCTACTTGGGAAGGGTAAGGCGTATGTTGTACACTTGTACAGGAAAGCTAATGACGTCACTTGTGACTTTAACATTAACTTTACTTAGCATTAACAATAATCATGCCATCCCAGACAAGAATATTAGTGTACTGTACGATATTTAGTTTAGCTTAGGCAAAACCGTTCAGTAAAAACGCGTTATGTAGCCTACCGTAATGATGAGTAACTTCATATATGATATATATGCCCCAGCCATGTGAATGATAATTAGCTTGTAGAAGGGCCTCGCTTTCTCAAAGGGTCTATTATATTAGCCCAAGTGTCAAGGACTGTAAGGACCATGTGTCGTAATGGTGAAGGGTTGTAAGGGCGTGGCAAGGGTGGAATGTACTAAGCGACCTTCATATTGATTAGCGAGACGGGCCAGGAAGGGAGGAAGGAAGTATGTGAATCGATTGAACTATTGGGTAACGTAGAAGAGAAGCAGCGGAAGGAGGGATAATCTGTAAAGGGTAGACTTAGATAAAACTTTAATAAATTGGGAGATGCATATTTTTTTTGAGAGAGAGAGGAAAGACAAGGGGAGGTCAATACGGAAGTGGATTGAAGTTGAACTACGGGTAGA